>ML094703.1:682-43015 GCA_003697995.1 Taxidea taxus jeffersonii
GGGGTTACATTATATGTTTAAATAAAGCTTAAATTAAAAAAAGGAATAATAAAAGAGCCTAATACAGAAAAAAAAATTATAAACAGAACTACCATTCTGATCAAGCAATCACACAATTGGGTATTTATCCAAGAACACTAATTCAAAGGGATACATGCACTGCTATGTTTATCGCAGGGTTATTTACAATAGCCAAACTATAGAAGCAGCCCAAATGTCCATCAATAGGTTAATGGATAAAGAAAAGGTGATATGTGTAGATGTATATATGGGATACACACACACACACACACACACACACACACACACACATTTATGTATATATATACATAATGGAATATTATTCAGCCATAAGAAGAATGAAATCTTGCCATTTGCAATGGCAAAGATGGAACTAGAGAGTATAATGCTAAATGAAACAGGCCAGTCAGAAAAAGACAAATATTACATGATTTCACACATATGTGGAATTTAAGAAACAAAACAAATAAGCAAAGGAAAAGAGAGAGAGAGAGAGAGAGAAACAAATCAAGAAACCAACTACAGAGAACAAACTGATGGTTACCAGAGGGGAAATATGTTGGGGGATAGGGGAAATAAGGGATGGGGATTAAATAATACTCTTATCATGGTGAAAATTAAATAAAATGATTTTAAAAAACCTACAGCTACAATCTACTGATACATGCTATAACATGGATAAATCTCAAAAACATTACACTTATCCAAAGTCAGATGTAAAAATGGCCATGATCTACTCCATTAATTCCATTGATATGAAACTCTAGAAAAGACTAACCTATAGTGACAAAAAGCAGAAAAGTCATTGCCTGGAAGGTGAAGGATTGACTGGTAAGGAGCAATTGAATTTTATGGTGTTAAAAGTGTTCTGTATCATGATTGTGATGATGGTTATACATCACAGGTATAAAAATTTGTCAAAACTCATTAATGTACACTAAAAAAGTAAGCATTTTATTACATGTAAATTGTAACTCAATTAAATTTGAAATGTAATATTAAATGCAGATGAAGGACTGGAGATGGTTTACTCTGGTTTTTTTGATACATTTTGGCTAGGAATGGGAATATTGAAGGACAGTTTTTGTTTTGTTTATGTTAAGTCAAGTTACTTGAGACTGATTAAAAACAGAAGAGAGAGATTGAACATACAGAAGACAACATTTTGTAGTCCCACCATCTTTTCCAACAATCCAAATTCCATGCTTAAAAGATGTGAGCCTCCTTGTAATCAGAAATGTCAATATTTGAAAACATATGCTATAATAGCTAGACTCTCAACTAAAAATCTTAAACAGGTCAAAAACCTATCCCTGAGCAGCATGTGTGAAGTACTCTACCTTCTAGCCAAATTCAATTATCACCTAGGCCTTATCTATTGGTTAGAAGTGGTTACCCTCTGCCTTTCCTTACTTCTAACACAACTGCCCTTTAGGTATCTAAAATTAGCTTTTCCTTATATTTTGAAAAATGTTGGAAGTAAGCAGTGGGTGTTATATGTAACTAATGAATCATAGAACACTATGTCAAAAACTAATGAAGTAGTATACAGTGGCTAACAGAACATAATAAAAATGTTGGAATTAAGATTTTAAACTTGTATTAATTTTCTTTAACTATCAAGTGAGATTTACTCCATTTTAAAATCTTTTTTGTCCAATTTGTAGTTAAACCTCTTGTACACTTTACCCACCAACTTTTGGACTGGTTTGAATTCTGGAAATAGTTTATTTTGATTACTCAGAATAGACTCCTTTCCCAAAAGCATTTGAATTTCCAGGATCTATATATTTGGGAAGTTTCAGATAAACAGGGTCTATAAATATCAAAACCCAAAGAGTGACTCTAATGTTCGAGGTTTCAGATGCTTTGGCACACTCATGGGGTAAATAATTCAGTACTTTCAATACTAGATGCCATTTTCACAAATGGCTGTCATGGCCATTGGCCGTGGAATCTTAAACATAAGAAAGTAGAATAAGATAAACCAGGCAATATTTGTTATTTGTCCCTTTAACAAATGTAAGGAATGCCAGATACATTTTCAAAGAGATCTTATCAATTTTATCCTAGATTCTATCCTCTGAGCTAGGGGTAATAGTTCTCATATTCATATACATCCCAGTCCTGTATAAAAGCATGTGTGTAGCATTTGTTACCATATGAAAACAGGCCACTCCTGTCCTATTAGCATGGTAGGTTTGTTGGGGTTTTGGGGGGTTTTGTTTTTTTGTTTTTAGTAGAAATAATAGAGAAAATAATAGAGACACACTACAATATCCTTACCTTCTTTCCTGGTCCCTTTTATGACCCATAATGCATATATCCAAAATAGCTAACCAGGGTTAGGGGTTCAATCTATGGCTGGGGTAAGGAACTCAACCCATAATAAGGGTTAGGGCCTTGGACTGAGACCACTACAGATTTAAAACTTATGGCTTGGGGGGGGTGTCCCTGGGTGGCTCAGTGGGTTAAAGCCTCTGCCTTCAGCTCAGGTCATGATCTCAGGGTCCTGGGATCGAGCCCTGTATCAGGCTCCCTGCTCACTGGGGAGCCTGCTTCCCTTCCTCTCTCTCTGCCTGCCTCTCTACCTACTTGTGATCTCTGTCAAATAAATAAATAAAATCTTAAAGAAAAAAAAAACTTATGGCCTGGGTTCAGTCTGTAGCTCAGAACAGAGTAAAGCTACCTGACTCAAAAGAGAAGAAACCCACAACTATGGTCTCATTAACACAGGACTCTGACCAGCTGAGTTAACCAGCCAGAGTCTGCTTTGAAATTGTATATGAGAGAGCACTCCAGGAGCCACTACTTATAGGTCCTTCAACCTCTGGTAACAATTAGCTGAGAAAGCCATTTCCTCTCACCATGCTTCCCATTACCCAATCTTCCAAGTGCGGAACATGATCATTATTTCTCACCATGGAATGAAGAGGTAGGGTGAGAGGAGAGCAAAGAAGGAGCAATGAGCTTGAATTAACATTTGCAGCTTTTCTCCCCTATCCTGCAAGCCTCTTGTCTCATTGAAAACAAAGCCACTTGGAACACTGAAAAAATAAAACATTTTTTTAAAAAAAGAAGAAATTGATGGTTACCAGAGAGGAGATTACTATTGGGAGGATGGGTGAAATAGGTGAAGGGGATTAAGAGTACAGTTATCATGATAAGCACTGAGTAACGTAAGGAATTGTTGGATCATTATATTATTCACCCGAAACCAATATAACATTGTATGTTAATTATACTGGAATTAAAATAAAAATAAATAAAAAAAAGAAAACAAAGCCAATATTGCTATTTTAACCCTCTATGCATCAGCTCCATTTTGTTGCTCTACCCATAATTCAAGTACTTACTGGTTTTCTAAAATTTGAAAAGCCTTTAATTGCTTCCTATTGTATATTGTCCTAATTAGTTATTTTCTGTGTGTTGTTTGTGTTCCTTCCTGACCTACCTTCCTACATGAATGCATGCATGTGAACACACATATTCTACAAGCAGAAGTGTTAAGGTTTGAAAAGATTTGCAATGATATCTGGGTTTCCAACTAGAAGTCTTAAGCCAACGAAGTACACACACTGCTTCTTCAAAATTGTTAAAGAGTAGTTTAGCCCTTTTTCAAAAAGGAATTCTTTAAATAACATCTTTAAGCAAGACAATGACTTTAGACACTAAAGTGAGAGGGGCAAGGAAGATCTGACATCATTCGACTGCCCTGTGGGCTATTTTGCCTAGTTAGTTCCCAGACTATAGACTACCCCTGATGCTACACCCCAAAATCCCAGCAGTTACTTGAGAATAAGAATGGTAGGACTAGCTCCTGGAAAGTTTGATTTTTGTCCTTGAGAACTAACTCAAAGTGCACATAACAGGTCAAGAGGAGTATTTAGGTAAATAGAATAAATAGTTATGCTGATCATTATGATGATTTTTAGATCATTTAGGTTTAAATCAGAATAATAGTATTTGAAATTATTTTTCTCCTGGTAGTCCAGTCTCTACTCCTATGACCACCACTCTTTTCCCAACTCTCAGTTCAGCAGTTCTATTTTCATTTCCATAGAGAGGGACATGATTAAACAAAAGCAGACAAAAAAGTTCTTCAGCTTTGGTTCCTAAAACCTTAAGTTCTGAGGGTACTAGACAGGTCAGCGTACAAAGTTAACATGTTTATGGAGGAGGGAAGTATTTCATGTTTACTTAGACTAGAAAAGACCCTTTGACATGAAAAGGGAAGAGACAGGAAAATTTTGAGATTCTAAATGTGACCAGAACCTAGCAAGAAGGTCTTTGTAAACTGCTTCCTGGACAAAAGCTTGGGAAATGGAGAGGAAAAATTTGTGGGCTGAGATTTGAACCTACCATCCCAATATGTAGAAGATGACTATATTCTTAAAGTAATCCACTTTATGGGTTCCTTAAATTGTATGAAAGTCTATCCTTTGTGGGGGATGTTACTGAACAGTGTCAACCCTCAAAACTATATCACACAGTTGGTTAGGAAAACAGAAGTTCTGAAATGGTCCTTCACAGGTGCACATAATATCAACTTCTAACTGCATGTAAAAATTAGACAGCAATTAAATAAGGACTGTGATACTTGTGGATGCCACAATTTTCCCCAGGAGAAGCTGTCTGTCAAAATCTAGCTATATATATAGAGAGAGGTGACATCAGATACTTGTACAGTGTAACTCATTTTCTTGTCAGTCAAACATCTGGTCTTAGGCATGGAGTAGCATTTAACTTACAGTTCTAGACACACAGAAGTATGCACACATATGTGTGCACATGTGTGCATTACACTGCTCAAAATCAAAGTCTCCAGATGAATGCAAATATTCTCTCCTCTAGTTATTAGTTTTGATAGTTTCAAGTATGCTTCCAAATTGCTAACTGAAATATCAACCATAGATTACTGTCCCTTAAATATTTGTCTTAGACTCCCTTACCTAACTCTTTAGAGAGTCTGGCTGTTGCCATCCATTGTTGCCTCAATTCTGATGCCTGGGCTATTATTTCATTCTTTCTCCTCCGTAAATTTGTAGGTCTTCTCCCCCCATGAAAGTACCAGCACTGAGCACTGATGATTCATAGGAGCATCCTTCATTGGTTTCATGTGTATAGCTCTTATTTTTTCTAATTTATAAGGTTCAATCTAAGGAGGCATTGTATAATGAAAAAAAAACTATACTTGAAATGCTTATGTTCAAAAAGCTTAAAGTTCAAATCTTTTTCTGCCATTTACTAGCTAGGTACCTTCTGACAATTTTCTTTTCAGTTCTTAAGCTTTAGCCTTCTTTGTTAATAAATTTGAGGATTGGATTAGACCAAGATTCTGTAAGATGGAGACCTGTGTGGTGAGTTGGGTCCATTAATATTCTTTGTTTGGGTTGCTTGGTGTTCAATTTTTTTAAGTAATTATAGATGGAGAATATATGATCTACTTCCCCCAAGTGCCATTTACTCCCTAGTGTCTTCCATTCACCAGCTTTGTCCATGGGCATTTGTATTTAGGACACTGGATCAGGTTCTCTGTACCTAACACCCATGGGTTCAATAGGTTCTAAAATATGTCCAGGTTTAGAAGTGAAGAAAAACATCTTAGTGCAGTGTCTGGAGACATTTGCTAGCTGCAAAATACTGAAAAGTAAATGGTTTTTTAAGTTCCATTGAATTTCAACTATGATGAGGCTTCTGGACCTATGTGATCCCATCCCTTTCCTGCCTTCTTACTCCAGTTCAACCTACCAGTAATACTAAGTCACTTGTAATATGTAATACTAAATGACTTGTAATACCAACTCCTTAGTAATAAAAAGGATGATGCTGATGGTTCTACGTCTTTGGAGAAACCTAAAATCCAATGGTGGAGACTTGTATCTAAATTTCAGGTAGTTCCAGATTTGATCACAGACTCTCCAACAGAGCTAGAAAGACTTTATACTCTCTTCCATAGCTAGATTCTAATTTGATGGAGAGAAATTTCTGTTCTCAAGGAACTCCCTATCCAGCTATTAAGACAAAAATAACATCCAAAGTATATTCAATGAGAAGATCACAGAGATTAAGCTATTGAAGATAATACTTAAAAATAAAACATAACCATGACTCAAATTATTTCTAGATTCATGTTCTTTGCTACTTAGAACAATATATTTTGTGGGTGCTGATAATGATAATTTACTACTACCTCTACTACTAATAACAATAGTAATAATAAATAAGGTCTTCCATTTTATATTCATTTTATATTTTATATTCATGTATATATATTTTCTTATTTAATTCACCCAACAATCCTGCAAGGTAGATATTAATAGCCCTATTTGGGAGATACAGAAACCGAATCTCTGACAACAAGGTTATATGCAGTTCATGTATATGTAGGTGCTTTCTGGTCATTCATAATCCAGTATTGTATTTTTATTCTCTCTCTCTGCTGACACTGCCAGATAAAACCCATGTTCTTCCCCTATTCTATATCCCTTTTCCAATAAAAATGTGTATTCCTTGCTCTGCAAAAAACAAACACTGGACTCTGAACACCATGGATATTCAATCCATGTTAATAACTAAGTGGTAGCTAAACAATTGACTTTATCATTCAGTTTTGGTTCTGCTAGAGCCATACTTAAGCAGTACTCCTGATGCCCAGTTGTCTTATGGTGTTTTACATGAGCAAGTGCTCTTAATTTTTTATGTATTAGCTTCCTACTCCTCACATAACAATGAAGCATGAATCCATGCAGTCTTGGCCAGGAGACAAATCTAAGAAACCAACAACTATGCTGGACAATGATTGTTCCCCTCCAATGTGATGACTAGGGCTTTCTCAGTGGGTCAGGTTCATCAGTCCTACCTGGATCCTTCTTCCATGGAGAAAAGTCCTCCCCCAAAAGTCTCCTTGGGGTTATGGTGTTCTATCAGTTCACCAAACGTGTCCAGTGAACCTTAATCCCCATTTTTGTTCAAATGGAGTGGGACCAGTAGATCAGCTAATTTTAGTGTGTAGAAATGTTACAGACTGGTGTCAAGAGCTGTGACCCAGAGAGTAAAGCCTGGTACCAGAAGACAAGGTCAGGATGCAATGCCTCACCTGTTTACAAATACAACCAAGGTCAAACCCATCAAGTTCTGGATTAGCAGTCAAGAATAAGATTCAAGTCTACAGTCAGAGGTTGAGACCAAGATCCTATCTGGGTAGAGCAAGTCATAGGAATTTCTTGACCAACACAACATGGAAGATGATGATTGAACTGATGAAACTTGAAACCTGTGAGGATAAAATTATAGTAATTTTCAAAAATTGTTATCCATACCACTTTTCATCCATATGAATTCTTTCAAAAAATCTCATTATTTCTAATATAAAGAGAAACTGACTGACATCCTGCATACAGAGTATATCCCAGATAGCCTAGGTTCAAATGCCAGCTCTACTGCTTACCTCACCTTCAAGTTTCTTCACTTCTCCAGGCCTCTGTTTTTTTTCCATCTGAACAGTGGGGCTAATAATAGTATCTACCTCAGAATACTGCCGTGGTGATTAAATGAATAAATGCATAGGAAACTTGTTAAACAGAGCCTAGTAAATGCTCAATAAATGTTATCATTTTTTCGTAGTAGAAGAATACTAAGTGGCTCTGACTGAACAAGGGGTAGGTATGAGCATCCCAGAGCCCACCTCTACTTGGCACTGAAAATCATTGTTCCAATACAGCATTCTACCCAGTCCAAGATTCTCTTCCATAGCATCTGACCTTTAACACTTTCAGTGTTGAGGACCTCATTATCTTAACAATGTGTTATTAGTCCTATTTATTCCAAACATCAAATCTTTCTCTTATATTGACTCAAAATCTACCACTCAGTGGTGTGGGAGGTACCAATGATACAAAAGACAACAAAGTATAACAGAAAGCAGTTGTCCTTTAGTCAGTTATACCTAGAATCTTATCTCTGCAACTTCTTAGCTGTGAAACCTTAGGGATGTCATTTAACCTCTCTGAGCCTCTGTTCCCTCATTTGGGAAATGAGGATAACATCATCTAAGGCACAGGCTTGCTGCTACGGGTGGAATTGTGCCTCCCCCAAAAATTCATATGTTAAAGTCCTCCCAATATGAATGTATGAGGAGATGAGGTGTTTAAGAGGTAATTAAGGTTAATTGAAGTCATAAGGATGGGGTCCTAATCTAATAGAACTGTGACTTTACAAGAAGAGCAAGAGAAATCTCTCCTCCCCACCTTTCAATGAACACACAAGGAGGAAAGCTTATGTGAGCCTACAGTAGGAATGTAGCCATCTGTAAGCCAAGAAGAGAGCTCTCACCAGGAACTGAATTGACCAACACCTTGATTCTTGGACTTCCCAGCCTCCAAAGCGGTGAGAAAATATAATTCTGCTGATTAAGCCACCCGGTTACAGCAGTCCTAGCTGACTAATACAATTGTTATGAGGATTAAATGAGGTAATAAGTGTAAAGTGCCAGGAACAAAAGCGGCACTCAAACAGTAGAATTATTTTTATTCTTACTTCCTAGTTCTTTTTTTTTAAGATTTTATTTATTTGTCAGATAGAGCGAGCAGGAGCGAGCACAGGCAGACAGAGTGGCAGGCAGAGGGAGAAGCAGGCTCACTGCCGAGCAAGGAGGCCTATGATGGGACTTGATCCCAGGACGCTGGAATCATGACCTGAGCCAAAGGCAGCCGCTTAACCAACTGAGCCACCCAGGCATCCCACTTACTTCCTAGTTCTG
The DNA here is from genome assembly GCA_003697995.1 of Taxidea taxus jeffersonii. Lineage (NCBI taxonomy): Eukaryota > Metazoa > Chordata > Mammalia > Carnivora > Mustelidae > Taxidea > Taxidea taxus. Next base: position 9,465 of record ML094703.1, read on the forward strand.
CTGTGAAGAGCTATAGACAGCAAATTGAATCCTTCTTCTATGTGAAATTGGTCAGATAATTGAAGACAGATGGCATGGAGGACCTACCACAGCAGTATGCCAGACTTTGCCTCTTACTTATGCCAGTATTTGCCTCTCAATTTCAACTCATTATATGTTCTTGTCTCCATAACTATACCATAAGCTCCACGAGGGCAGAGACCATGTTTTAGTCCTTTCTATAGTTCTGTTGCCTAGAATATTGTGATTGCTAGGTGCAAACATCAGGTTAATGAATGAATGAACACACAACCATGCCTATTAGTGAGGATTTGAAAGCCTCCTGGCCACAGAAAGTTTGCTCCTCATACACAGAAGCCTGAAGATCATCTGTACTTACAGGGAGCTCTTCAGGTTGACAGCAAGCTTGCAGTGCCTTAGCCACAGAGAACATTCTGGCACTGAGCAGTAAATATCCAGCCACCATTGCCAGGGTCTTTTAGCAACTGAGCTTATGAGCTTCCTACATGATTACCCCACTTTTGCAACTTTTCTCACTTATTGAGAGATATAACATGCTCCTACTCAGAACATTTCTTCTGTCACAAGAAGCAATTCCAAACGATGGAAAAGAACTATGTTAGTTCAATAATAACTTTGCTCGGCGGATCTTGTCATATTTATCATCTTAATCTATTACTTTGAGTGAAATGACTGCAGCTGTTTTTCACAGAACTGCCTCAGAGCTGATGGGCAATATATTAGGAATAATTGTACTAAATGATATTCTAAATCTTCTGGAAGAACAGGAGTCAACTGGGACACTTATTAGTCGTGTGTGTGTGTGTAGTTAAACTATTCTTCTTTGTGAAAAGTAAAGTTAGGTTTAGAACAGTAGATAATGAAGTTTTGGCCAACTAGGCTTAGTAATATAATGGAAATCATTTAATACTAGAATGTGCTACTATAAAGCAGACATTTCAAAACACTTCAGAAAAATTCTCCTAGAACACAAGTGGCAGAAGGAAAGGAAAGGAAAGGAAAGGAATGGGGGACAGAGAGAAGGAAAGAGAGAAAGAGAAAAAGTGCATTAGAATGGCAACAGAATGGTTTGATGAGAAAAGCAATCCAGTGCCTAGAAGAGACACAGGACGCAGGACCTGGACACAAATTGTTTTCTCCAGCAGTAAGGAGCGGATTTTCCCAGAGCCATTCAAATTCTTCTACCCAGTCCCCCATGTTATCTATGACAAATGTGGGGGAAGGATAATAATAACAGCAAAATCTAGCATTTATCAAATGCTTTCTATAGGCCACACACTCTACAGCTTGTTTAATCCTCACAAGATTCTTGTGAAAGAGCTATTACCATCCCCATTACAGACAGGGATAATGAGTCTCAGAGGTGTTATGTGAAGAGCCCAAAGTCAAACAGTTTAGGAGCACATTCCTGATTTGAATCCATATTTGGCAGACAAAAGAGAAGCACTGCATCATACTTCATCTCACCATCTCTTCATCTGGCTGAGGCCAACTATAGTTCTAGTCTGTCTTCCTCCAATCCTGTCAGTGATTTTGTAACTCTGATCATGTTGTTTCTTTCTTTGCCTTTAAAAAGAGGCAGCTTCTTCAACATGGAGTCTGTTTTCATAAGACTGGGCCCATTCCTTTGCCATTTCCATTAAGTGTATGGCTGTGTGGGTGAGGATAGGTGGGTGTTATTTTGTTGCTTGTGAGAGGAAGGAAGTGAAGGAATAAGGGAAGATTAGGGGTGAAGCTAGACTGTTTAGAGGTAGGCTTAGACACATAGATTTGTGGCTGGATGCTACACTGCACTTCTCTTCCTGTTAGACAACCTTCAACCTATAGACCTTGAAAGCCTCCAGGGCCTGCAAGAGGAAAAGTGGAGACCAAAATGACCAGGGAGTACCTGCTGCCTCTGCTCTCACTGGGAGTCTGGGATTCAGAGCACAATCTGAGGCTTCTTGGAGCCCTCCCAGGTAAGAGACCTCCCTTTGGAAAAGAGCTTATTCCACTGAAGGGCACTGGCTCCTCCTGCAGGCCTGCCCTAGGAATAACCTCTATTTTGGGCTTGGCCTGTCTGTTCTTATTTGGGATGAAAGATCCACGCCAGGTAGTCACCCTCACCCTCCCACATTTGTCCCAGAGAAGGGGAGGGAAGAAGAAAGAAGAGGAAAAGACCCTCCCCCCTTCTGCTCCTGGCCAATTACTCCCAGCTTAAGCATCAACCCTGTTGGAGGGAGGTTTGATAAACTATTCATCACACTCCTAAATAATTCATCTTCCTTTGAGAGCAAGCAGCTCACAGGAGCTATAAGGTTTTCTTAAGTTGACACCTTTTGAGAGATGAAAAATAAAGCAAAAGCCCCCTTTTAAAGAAACCATAGTTGCTTTATGTGCCATTTCCTACATTCTCTCTTCCAGTGTTCCCTGGGATACTCTGCTCTGACCCATTCCTTGTGATTGGTCTCCTATTGTTTTCTTTATTTCTTGTTATTCAAACAACTCTACTTCAAAGGACCCCCTATGAAGACCCTGTTAACATTATCCCCTTCTCCCCTGGCCCTACAGGCTTCCAGTATATAACAACCCAAATGCCTTTAGATTGAGGGTTAAGGGAACAAGATGCGGCCTTTGTCAGGGTGTATAAGGTTGGTTGTGTCAAAGGAGTTGTATCCAGAGCATTTCAAGGAGTTCAGGATATCCTCTTTGGTCTGACTTTGGCTTCTCCGACACAGTTCCACTACTTGTCATTCTGTGAACATCTTCTGTCTCCTTCCTTGAGTTTTAGTGAAACCTCTACATAACTCTCCTCTGGACTAGCTAGGGCCAAACACATTGTACAAAACCTTTCTTCCTCTACCTTCAGCCACCCACGCACCCTTGAGACCTGTTTTATGTACAAAAGGTAGCACAGGGAAATGTCAGGGTTGGAGATTACAGGCTGAGACTAATTGTCCTCTCTGGTATTGATACTGCCTCCTCCTGCTGACCTTACAGCTTTGGGGCTCTGCCTGTGCCCACGACAATGGCACCTTTCCCCATCTGCCATACTCCAGAGGAGACTGCGCAGAGCATTTCTGTGCAGAAACCCCCAGGGCACCTGGGTGGCTCAGTGGGTTAAAGCCGCTGCCTTCAGCTCAGGTCATGATCCCAGCGTCCTGGGATTGAGCCCTGCATCAGGATCTCTGCTCGGAGGGGAGCCTGCTTCCTCCTCTCTCTCTGCCTGCCTCTCTGCCTACTTTGATCTCTGTCTGTCAAATAAATAAATAAAATCTTTAAAAAAAAAAGAAAAGAAACCCCCATGCCCCCACACACACCTATACTGACCTTTACCTAGTATCTTTCTCTTTTTTCTTACCTGTGCATCTTATAGAAAACACAACAGATTTGGAGCCAGAATTAAGAAAAGGATTTAGGGGAAATTTAAAAGGATACATGGCCCCAAATTGTGCAACCTTCACACTCACCATGCTTCAACAAAATATAACACAGCAAAATAGATACAATTAGGCATATCACTTACTTAACAAACAGGGTGAGCAGACAAGCAGCTTGAAGTATGGCTCCCTTTAAGCAAATATAATAAGGATATCTAGGTTTCTAAAATGTTTCCCTCTCAGAACCAGATGCTCTATTTTATTTCAAAAATGTTTTTATGTATTGACATTTGTCAGCAATGTTTCTGTTTTCAAGGACCCAGATTGCTTTAATAAGAAAAGTTGGTTGATAGAAATTTCATAAGCTAAAGATCTAAACGCACTTAACAGTACAGAGTATACTGAGCTAGTTTGGGACTTGTGTGTGAGAGAGGCAGACAGACAGACAGAGGGAGAGAGAGACAGACAGATACAAGATTGGGGAAGAGAAAAATACCTACCAATGAGGATCAATATGCACATGTTAAGAGACAGACCTTGATACCAAACTTCCTGGAATCAAATTTTGACTCTGTTAGTTACCAACTGTGTAATCTTGGACAACTCATTCAACCTCTCCTTACCCCAGTTACCTCATCTATAACATGAAGATACCAAGCATGGGATCAGACGATTATTATTAACACAAGGGGTTTTGTGAAGATTAAATGTTTTAATATATGTAAAGTGTTTCCACATGGAAAGAACTACATAAGTGTAATCATGATGATCACACTGTAGAGATTACAAAACTAGACATTTTTAATGGAGATTAAATGTTTTTTTTTATTTTTTTATTTTAGATTTTTTATTTGACAGTCAGAGATCACAAGTAGGCAGAGAGGCAGGCAGAAAGAGGAGGAAGCAGGCTCCCCTCGGAGCAGAGAGCCGGACGCGGGGCTCGATCCCAGGACCCTGAGACCATGACCCGAGCCCAAGGCAGCGGCTTAATCCACTGAGCCACCCAGGTGCCCCTAAATGTTTAAAAAAAAAAAAACAACTCTTTATTCCAGGATGCCTGGGTGGCTCAGTCAATTAAACATCTGCCTTCAGCTCAGGTCACGATCCCAGGTCATGAGTGGACTCCCTGATCAGCAGGAAGTCTGCCTCTCCCTCTCCATCTGCCTCTTCCCCAGCTCATGCTCTTTCACTCTCTCCCACTCTCAAATAAATAAATAAAATTTTTAAAAACACAGTAGTCCCATTTCTCTTGACAGACCACTGATCTAGATCATGTGTAAGCAAACTATAGCCCATGGGTCAAATCTGGCAAGCTGTCAATTTTTGTATGGCCTATAAGCTAAGAATGTTTTCTGTATTTAAAAATGTGAAAAAAAAAACACAAGAAAAATAATAGTTTGTGACATGTGAAAATTATATAAAATTCAAACTTCAGGTCCATAAATAAAAGGTCTGGAAAACAGCCATGCTCAGGCATTTACATGCTGTCTATGGCTGCTTTCCTGCTACAGTGACAGAGGTGAGATAGACTGTACAGTCCAGAAAGCCCACAATATTTACTAGCTGGATCTTAACAGAAAACAGTTTGCCAATGTCTTTAACTTAGCATATCTAAAACTGGACTTTTGATATTCCACCTCACATGCTCTGCCAAACTTTTCTACCCCCAATCTCTTCCATTTCAGTTAATGGCACTAGCAGTTTCTTAGGCCAAAAACCTAGGGATATTTCTTTATTACTCTTCCCTTGATCTTCCATGTTTCATCAATCAGAAGTCCTGTTGGTTTTGACTCCAACCTATAAGGAATCTAATCACTTCCAACCATGTCTACTATCACAACCTAGTCCAGAATATTGTCACAGCTTACCTGGACTACTCCAGTTGCCCTCTAACTATTCTGTCTGCTTCCACCTGTTAAAGTTTAATATTCAAAAAGATAAATTCATGATTCAAATAAACACATGTCAAAGATGTGAGTGAATTCATTAATTTTTGCAAGAATCAGTAAGATTTTTAAATCTGATCCAGAGACGATTAGAGAAGATAAATATCTTTATAAGTAATGTTAGGATATTATTTATGGGTTAGATATAAAACTAGTTAATATCCAGCAAGGCCACAGCTATAATTTGGAGTTATATTTTACAATAGGAATGGCAAAAAAATTATTTGCCTCTTTACTGGGCAACAATCTATAAGTTAACCTCTGCCTCAAAGGACTATACAATAGCCTAGGCAACAGAAAATCAAGCCCTGCATTGCACTAAAAGGTGGTTCAGTAACCTATTTTAACCAGTTCCAAATTTTGGTTAATTTTTCTCACATATCCTTGTCTTTCTCTGTATAGACTGGTATTCCAAACAATAGCCCAAATGATCATTCTTAAGGCATAAACAGGGTCATAAAATTAAAACAAACTCCTTACTATAGCCTACATTGTGCTATGTGATTTGACCCCTGTCTGCCTTTCTGACCTGAAATCCTATCACTCCCTCACTCAGGCACTGTGTTGGCTATACTGACCATACATTCAGTTTCTAGAACACAGAAGACTCATTTCCACTCCAGGGCCTATGCAATTACTCTTACTTGTACCTGAAACCATCTTTGCCCATATCTTGCCTTGGTTGTCTCCTTCCCATCATGCAAGACTCAGCCTAATTATTACCTTAGAAGACCTACTTACCTACCTCTTCCTTCACTCTGTTAGTCTTTCACATCATCCTTTTACTTCCCTCATAGCAGTCATCACTGTTTATTTTTTTTTGTTTGCCTATATGTTTGTTTATATCTCTCCCTGCCATTAAAATGTAAGTGGCATGAAAAGATGAGACACAGTCCTGGTCACACATATGTTTCCAACAACCAGCATAGTACTTAACACATAGTAGGTACTTGATAAATATTTGGTCAATTCAATAATCTAGAAGGCATCCTGAGTTCTAGCCCTGTGTCTATCACTAACTGGTAACTCTGGTTTAGGGCAAGTCCTTTCCTCTCGCTTGAACCTCAGCTTTATCATCCAGAAGACGATGGTGTGGAATCAAATTATCTGAGAGGTACTTGCCAGCTTTATAACGCAATGAATGCTTTGATAAATTGATATATGTATAACATATATATTTGATATAAATTTGATATATTTGTTATCAATTTGATAAATTGATATATATAACAGCCACTATACAAAAGCAGCAGAGAATAAAGTAGCAAGCATCATCATTATCAGCATCATCTACCACACAATAAGCATTTATTCAGTCCCACTCTCTGTCAAGCTCTATGCTAAATATTGAGAATATAATTGATTAAAAGAAAAAAACCCATAACCTTTTCTCATGGGGAAGGTAATCTAATTTAGTTAGGGAAATATTCTATATACATGCAAATCAAAGTAAAAATATAAAAGCACCATGCTAATTGCCGAATGGATTATAACCATAGTAATGATAAATAATACATAATTTTGAAAGCAGGTAAAATTATTAAGAATTTACTACATATCAGGCATTATTCTAAAAATATCTGATATATCAAGTTATGTAAGACTCACAACACACCTATGAGAAAAGCACTGTTTTGTAAAGCCTTAGGAAATAGGTACTATTTTGACTCACAGACAGTAAGGGCTACTAGATACAGAAGATCCCACTGAGGACTTAGTACAGGCAGCCTTAAAAAAAAAAAAAAACAGGTGCTGAGCTGAGCTTCAAGTGAAGAATGGGATTTAGACAGTTGAAGAGAAAAAAAGCGGTCATTCCAAGAAGAAAGAACAGCCTGAGGCAACACATTGACAGGGAAATGCATTTTAGCAGTTTCAGGGCACAAGGAGTTAGAGTAGAATTGCATGGTTAAACTGTTAAGAGACAAGTTTGGAAAGGAAGGTGGCAAATGAATTGTGGAGGGCTTTGAATGCCATGCTAAGGATTGTGGCCCTGTTCCTGCAGATACTGACAATTCACTGACATTTTTTGAGAATAGAGTTTCATTTTCAAATAACCATCTAAGATTAATGTAGCAATTAAGAGACTATCACTAAACTCTAGGTGTGAACTGGTAAATGTATGTATTAGTGTAATCATAATAGAACAGAGAGAAATTGGGGCTAAAAAAGAAATTAAAGGAAAAATTAACTGTAATTAGTGACTGACTTGATGTTAATTAGACAACAAGATAGATATGACAAAGATGACCCCAGTTTTCCAGCTGGGATATTTCTGATAGAAATTTGAAAAAGTCTTAAGCAGTGGGAGATAAAAATGAAAAGTTATAGAAAAACTTTGGGCACATTTATAAATAACTGAACTATCACCCTGAGAAGATTACAGTAATGTAAATGTCAAGTTAACTCTGACTTAAATTCAACAGAATAAAGAAAATAGTGACTGCATTATTAGGTGCTCCTGAGACATTAAATGATGACTTTGCTGTAACCATTTAGAAAGGCATAAACTCCCACTTGGTGAAGGGTTCATATTTTCTGTTTAGGTGGAAATTGTGAACAGCTATCTATATTTTTATTATGTTCAGTTAGCCACTGTATAGTACATCATTGCTTTTTGATGTAGTGTTCAATATTGAGTATAACACCCAGTGCTCATGATAACATGTGCCCTCCTTAATACCCATCACACTGTTATCCCATCCCCCTACCCCCTCCCCTCTGAAATTCTCAGTTTGTTCCCCAGGGCCCATAGTTTCTCATGGTTCATCTCCCTCTCTGATTTCTCCCCCTTCATATTTCCCTCCCTTCCCCCATTGTCCTCCATGCTATCGCTTAAGTTCCACATATGAGTGAAACCATATGATAATTGTCTTTCTCTGCTTGACTTAATTCACTTAGCATAATCCCCTCCAGTTCCATCCATGTTGATGCAAATGGTAGGTATTCATCCTTTCTGATGGCCAAATAAAATTCTATTGTATATATGTACCACATCTTCTTTATCCATTCATCTGTTGAAGAACATTACCCTGATCCCAAAGCCAGGCAAAGAACCCATCAAAAAAGAGAATTACAAACCAATATCTCTGATAAACATGGATGCCAAAATACTCAACAAGATCCTAGCCAATAGAATCCAACAGAACATTAAAAGGATTATACACCACGACCAAGTGGATTTACTTCTGGGATGCAAGGGTGGTTCAACATTTGCAAATCAATCAGTGTGATAGAGCATATTAATAAAAGAAAAGACAAGAACTATATGATCCTCTCAATAGATGCAGAAAAAGCATTTGACAAAATACAACATCTGTTCCTGATTAAAAGTCTTCAGAGTATATATAGAGAGGAAACATTCCTCAATATCATAAAAAACCATCTATGAAAAGCCCACAGTGAATATCATTGTCAATGGGAAAAAGCTGAGAGCTTTTCCCTTAAGGTAAGGAACACTAAAGTGATGCCCACTCTCACCACTATTGTTTAACATAGTGCTAGAAGTCCTAGCATCAGCAATCAGACAACAAAAAGAAATAAAACACATCCAAATTGGCAAAGAAGAAGTCAAACTCTCTCTTCACAGATGACATATACTTTATGTGGAAAACCCAAAAGACTCCACCCCCAAATTACTAGAACTCATACAGCAATTCAGTGATGTAGCAGGATACAAAATCAATGCACAAAAATCAGTTGATTTTCTATACACTAACAATGTAACTGTAGAAAGAGAAATTAAGGAATCAATTCCATTTACAATAGCAACAAAAACCATAACATACCTAGAAATACACCTAACCAAAGAGGTAAAGGATCTATACTCTAGAAACTACAAAACACTTATGAAAGAAACTGAGGAAGACACAAAATGATAGAAAAACATTCCATGCTCATGAATTGGAAGAATACACATTGTTAAAATGTCTATCCTGCCCAGAGGAATTAACACTTTCAATATGAATAGCTATCTAAACCTAAGCAGAGCACATTGGTAGATGAGGATGTTCTACTAATGTATTTGATGGCAGATAACTTCCACTTGCCCCCTAGATCTACTCTCCAGCCCTCATCATGTTCTCTGCCTTTTGAAGGTGACCTATATGGACCTTGTCAATTGGCTCCTTTTCCTCTGGCTTCTGGATGGATTTGGCCAGTGTGATCTACTATAGATCAGAAGAAAAGAGAAAGTAAGGTCAGGATATTTTTTTCTCTTTCTCCCTACAAGGTTTCTCTGGCCTGGCTGCATCCCTAATCCAAAGGTCACTACTCCTCTCCAGATAGTTTCCTTTATACAACTCTCCCCTTCCATGTATTGCTAACTGTTCCTTCCTTCATTCCTTTGGTCTAGGTGTGGTCATGTCTTCACTCCTACCATCCTTGGGTTATTAGACAATCCCTTGCAGTCTCTCTACACCTACACCTCTATAAAAAAAATCCCTTCATAAGCAAATCTTCCATTAATTATGCTAATTTTCTGCTTTCAGTTGGAATTTTACCTAAAGAGTAGCCTTCAAGAAATAGACTTTTGAAATGAGATTCTGAGATTGGTTTGATCATATTGATGAAGACAGGATAACCACCCTGTTGGGGGAAAACAGGGATTAAATAATCTATGACAGGCAGTGGCATTATAAACATTAAATTGCCACCTATTATAACATGGAATGAAGTGCAGGTAGAGGGCAAGGTCTTAGAAGATCAAATAGCCATAGCAATTAGTCCTTTAGGGCCTAGACAACATTTTCCTTATCAAGGTATTACAACAAACATTGGTGGGGGAGAGCACCATCAACCTTGAAAAGTTCTGTGGTGGCTGTCTTCTTATAGGTTATAGGTGATGGTGAATTTGTAGAATTACGTCTCCCATTATCAGTGGGAATAATGGCATCCTGAAGTGCTAATGGCAGGATGGTATCATTTAACAATCAGTTATATAGTAAGTGTAATTTATATAAGACCCAAAGACAAAGTGGTAATCAGAGTGTTGACCTGCAGGGATCTGTGTTAATGGTGATTGATCATGAAGTCTGAAAATGAAATACATGAAGCATACCAACATGATGGTTGGCATATATAGGCAGGAAAAAACAACCTGGTCTACTAAGAAGAAACCTAACTCAACTCACTATAGTGGCAATTCATGCCCTCTCATACAATTTCCAAACTTAAGTCCATTCATAGACCTGAAGCCCTTGAGACCATAGGAGGAAACTGTAAATCTTCTCTAAGCTTTTCCCAGAAGTACCTGTGGCCATATACTGGGAAAAAAAGAATACCTGGGTGGGGGGGCACATGGGGAGCTCAGTAAGTTAAATGACCAACTCTTGGTTTGGGCTCAAGTCATGATCTCATGGGTCATGAGACTGAGTCCCTGAAAGATATAAGGATGTCAATATTTGCCACATCCCCACTAAATTTGCCTGTTTGGCTGGTATAAAGGCTCAAGGTGTGTCTTGGTACATAATAGTAAATATCATACATTTAATCACATAGTGATTTCAATCACAACTGTGATTCCAGATATGGTGTCTTTACCAAATAAAATCAATAATCCCTAGCACCTTGGCACCTGATATACAGCTATTGACCTGAAAAGATGCTTTCTTTTCCATCTCAATTAGTATGGAAAATTATAAGCAGATAGAATCTACATGGTAGGAGCAATAGTATATCTTCACTACACTCCAGCATTGTGTCAATTCTCCTGCTGTCATAATATAATCCAGAGGCCCCTTCACATCCTACTGCTTCATGACATGATACATATGGCCAATGATCTAATAAACAGGAAGTAACAAGGATCCTATATGCCTCTGTAAGATGTATGTATGCTAGAGGGTAGAAGATAAATTCTGCAAAATTTCAGGGGCTTACCATATTGGTGATGTTTTTAGAAGGTTCACTGGTCTGGCACAATGCTTGGCAGGCCTCATTGGATTTCAGAAGCAAATATATTCTACTTTTGGGTGTGCTATTCCAACACATTTACCAGATAACCCATAAACTATACTCTGGCTTCTGGTTAGGTTTGGTCAAAGGAGAGCCCAGAAAGATGATTGGAAGGAGGGAGAGAGAAAGGTGAGGTGAGGTTATTTATTACCCTGGCTTCTTCTCTGCAAAGTTGTCTTAATCTCACTGTGTCTCTACACAGCTATAATTGGCCCACTTATATCAGCCTACTATAAAGTGTCTGGTCTTCTGGGTACCTATAACTGCTACCTTCACTTACCCCTTCAACTTAGAAATAGTAACAGCTCCCTTTGATATTATTACAGTACCCTTTGTGGGTCCTTTAAATTCTTACACCTCTGTAAATAGTCCAGTTATGAATACACCCTCTTTAAATTATCCTAATCTGGATGTACCATGGGTTTCCTATTAGCACATATTGACCAACACAATTGGGAGGTGGGTTTTACATATGTGTTATATAGGCCATATATTCTAGGTTTCATGGATAAAAGCTTGAGCTCCATAGTCACACTAATCAATGTTCAAATCACAGGTGCACCATTTACTAATCTGTATGATGCTGGGCAATATTTTTCACCTCTGAGGTTCAGTTTCATCTGCAAAATGGGACAATTACTAGTATTTACCTTACATAATTGTTGTGAGGATTAACTAAGGCAATATATGTAAAGTACCTGGCACAGTGCCCAGCATGACATAAATTTTCAATAATAATATGAGTTACTTTTCTCATTCTTTTTATAGCCCACAGCATTCACAGAGGAGGGAAATACAGCTTGAAAATTCATTAATTAGGATCCTGTTTACAGTTTTATTGTTAACTCTAATTGCTTATTTGAAATAGTCTCCTGACTTCATTAAAGTAATTATTGCCTGTCAGTAAATGATGGGTTTAAATTTCTGCACATATGCTAGAATTGCATGCATCTTGTGCTTCACAGCAGGAACCTAGTCTTAGTCAACACTTTCTTGTTCTGACATCTGCACTCAATGCATAGGGACTTACTTAAGCAAAGACATAATTATCCTTCAAAATAAAAGTATAAACAGGATTGTGTATCTCAGATTTGTTAACTTGCTCCCTTAAAGTGAATATTCTATACATTATTTGTATTGGACTGTCAGCATTACAGCAAGTCACAGTGCAAAATAAGGTACTAGAAGTCCAAGAAACTAAGCTGGGCTGGGGGTAAACAGAAAGATCCAGACAGAAGAGCTTTCCAGCCCTGGGAAATTTCCCAAAAGCATGAGTTCAGGACCAAGTTTAGTCAGGAGTAAAGGGATTGGGTCTTAGAAGCCACAGAAGCCTTAGAAGGATCACACAAGGAAGAGTAAGGGAGTATACTTAATATTTTAAAAATATCTATTCAATACATACTAGGTACAAAAATTCATTAATAGGTAGTGAGTTAGGCAGGGACATTGGACATAGAAAATGAAAATAAGACAGAGGTCCAAAGTCCAAAATCTAAGCAAACATCCTGAACCAAGACATTTGTAGTAAAAGGCAAGAGTTCAGGAATCCAGACAAGCAACTGGGGAAAGCAACATGGAGTGCTAACAATGATGAGATTAGTAACTGAAGACAAGTCCTCCTACCTAATCAGAGAACTTCTCCTATGCTTCCTTCCTGGGGAATGGCCACCCTCAAGCTCACAAATGAAAGAACATTAACAGTTGCAGGGAACTGGAGGAAAGAATGAAGTTAAAATGAGAGAGGTAAATATATCCCAGCATACATGCACAAAATGTACAAGTATAAAAAGTTCATGTTACAAGTCTTCAGCCATACCCATAAGCCCAACAGTTTTGTTGCTTGTCTGTTTTCATTTCCCACTTTATATTATTCATAGATTGGAATACTCTGTCTGATAAAATCAGATGACTTCCTTACCACCAATAAAAAGAAGAGAGAAATATTTTCAGTGGGTTTATGAGACTGCAAAGTGAAATTCTAAACAACATGTCTATAAAACCAGGGGTAATATTTCATTCAAGATAGAGAAAAACAGAAATAGGCTGTGGATGACAGAAAACTGCAACAAAAGACAACAAAAAAAATGAAACAAAGGAAAGATTTTGTTGTAATCACTGTATCTCAGGAAGACTTGGGTTATGGGGGTAGGATGGGGAGAGAACAGATTAAAAGAGGTAGCCCAATCCTAAAACAAGATTTCATGATCTTAAAAGGTTCCAATTGGCTTTTTTTTAATGTATTTATTTATTTCAGAGAGAGAGAGTACACAAGAGGGTGCAACAGAGGGAGAGGGAGAGAGAATCTCAAACACACTCTGCGCCAAGCACAGAGCCCAATGTGGCACTCGAGCTCATGCCCCTGAGATCACAACCTGAGCCAAAGCCAAGAATCAGATGGTTTACCTACCGCACCAACCAGACACCCCAAAGAGGTTTTCTGAAAATTCCAGTCAGATGCCCAACCAAAAGTGGGATTCTATTATCCAAATTGAAAATGAATTTTACTTTTTCTCAGAGATAAAACTTACCCAAATATATTTGATTGGCTAATCATGTGTACCTGAATATTTGACAAAAATAAACAATGTACTTATATTTGCCTATGAATAATACTGATGTAGTTTACATTATATATGATTTTCAAAATAAATTTGCCCCTGAATATACAATTCCGTCAAGTAACCTTGGATAGCCAAGGGTTGACACATGACTTAGGTTGGGTTCCCCCAAAAGCTGACCCGGAGACAAGAATGTGATACAATTGTTATATTTGGAAGGCGATCCCAATAAACAGTAGAAGGGAAATAGAAAAGTGCTTCAGGGAAGAGAAGGAAGCCAATATAGAGTGAGTACTAAGCAAAATCCCCTGAGGGAACCTCTGCAAAACAGTGTAGAACGGGCCTCAGAGTTATCCTAACTGAAGGGGAGGGAGCTGGGGGTATTTATCTACCTATTCCTTTAAGTTCTTGATTGAGGGCTGACTTCACTGGTAAAGAGAGATGTGTTAACTCCCCAGCATACGTCATTCTGGCTAAGACACCAGAAAAACTATACAGACAAGTGCACGGTGCTTGTAGTTCAAAGCTGTCAGATGTGTGTGGCAGAAATGAGTGCCTAGGAGAGAGGAGTGAGACTCATCAACCAAAATGTCTATAACATACAAACAACTTCCTCCAGGTACCTGAAGAATGAAGGAATAAATTAAATGTCATTTTAAGGCATCATCTAACTGTATAATTCTTTGACGTATAAAGAAAATATCTAAGATTATTATGATTACTATAATATATAAATACACATTGGTATAGACTGAATTTCTGTGTCCCCCTCAAAATTCTTGTGTTGAAACCTGACCCCCAAGGGGATAGTATTAGTACGTGGGGCAATTGAGATGTGATTAGGCTGTGAGTGTGGAACCCTCTTGAATGGAGTTAGTGCCCTTGTAAAAGATACCCAGAGAGTTCTTTCACTCTTTATGCCATATGATCTTACAGAAAGAAAATGGCCATCTATGATGCAGGAAGAGAGCTCTTACCAGATACTAAATCTGCCAGCCCCATGATCTTGGACTTTCTAACCTCCAGATATGAGAGGCTTATATGTTTAAGGCACTTAGTCCATGATATTTTTATTATAGCAACCCAAAAGGACTAAGACACACATATACACATTGATGATACAACTTGGAATTAATTTAAGTTTCAAGAAGGTGAGAAACATGAATGTCTTGTTCACTATCATAACCCCTTGTTCATCTCTGCCCAGTACTAAATCTGACACATAGAATGCTTTTTGATCAATCAATAGTTGTTGAACAAATGAAAAATTAGAGAATCATAATCAAAAGTATTCAATTCAGTTCATGTTTACATTACTCTGGTTGACTAGTCATCTACAACCTTTTGTTTATTTGAAGAGAAGCCTCTTTTCTAGCATAGGTCAGCTTAATAGTCTATAGAACCACAATTTTCAGTGAGGGAGAGTTCCTCTTTAAGCTAACAAATAACTTATAATAGCCTGACAGTTTCTTAATTAATTGGCTAACAGTTCTTCTCCGTGAATAATCATTAACTCCAGTTGAATCTTTAAGCCATAACACAATGTGTGGTATATCTATGCCACTTACAGATATATTTGCATACATATAAATAAACAGGAGAGCATTTTTAAAAACCAGTTTTTTTATCTGTATCAATTTTCTTTTATGGCACACTCCCAAGTTTTGACAATTGGTTTAGCACAATTTAGCTGCAACTACTTACAATATTCTTGAATGTGGAAAAGTAACAAAATGCCTTTCTACAAGCTCAGGAAGAAAGTTCACAAGAAAATTAGGGCAGTTTTGCATAGCAACTTGTGTATTTACATATCAACAATCTATTTAATGAATAGCAGCAAAAATAGCAGATTGAGCAAGTCCAGAAGCTGCAAACACAACACATCCTGCTAAATTCAAAACAATAGCAATTGAGTAAGCTTGGTATGTGTACTGATATGGGAAAAAAAATTCTAAATCCTGGTTTCACTTCTTCAAACTAGAAGAAACTACATGTCGATCATATAGGATGTAGTCCTTATCTCCAAATCTCAGCCATCCTAGTGAACTTGTCTTCTCAAGTATTGTCCTAGTCCTGACAGTGAGTCAATTAGTCATCTGTGACTGAGTGCCCAGTGTGAGCTGAACACTGAACTAAACATTATTGAGGGGAAACAAAAGAAACTAGTCCCAGTTCCTGCCCTTGAAGAATTATAACCTGGTTGCTTATATAGGATACACATTTTAAAATAATAACCTTTAAAAGTGCTCACATCAAGCAGTGCCATTTAAAAGTGGGAAGAAGAGTGAAAATGGATTGTGGTTGAGATCTAAAAACCCATAAAATGGGTAGATGGGAAAACAAATACTTATTGACAAATTTTAAAATAGTTGTACTAGTAAAGGTGTTGCCAATAGGTTGCCTCAGATGGAAGCACTTTGTAGACTATTTGGCCAACCCAGTGTGTTTTAAAAATGTATGTGCTATGGTGAGTGCTATGAATTGTGTAAGACTGATGAATAACAGACCTGTACCCCTGAAGCAAATAATACATTATATGTTAATTTTAAAAATGTGCACTTGAATGCCTACAGGCTCTATTGTGCCTTATTTATATCACTTCTTGTAGTTTCACATATTATAATTACTTACTGGCCTGGCCAGCAAAGACATTGGAATTTGCTATCCCTGAATTAGTGGCACATCTTTAATACTTGAAAAAATGGTTTAGGATATTGTTATTCAAAGTTGTAGTCCCTGGGCCAGCAACGACAGCATTACTTGGAACCTTATTAGAAATACAGAACCTGGGGCGCCTGGGTGGCTCAGTGGATTAAGCCGCTGCCTTCGGCTTGGGTCATGATCTCAGGGTCCTGAGATTGAGCCCCACGTCGGGCTCTCTGCTCCGCGGGAAGCCTGCTTCCTCCTCTCTCTCTGCCTGCCTCTCTGCCTACTTGTGATCTCTGTATGTCAAATAAATAAATAAAATCTTAAAAAAAAGAAATACAGAACCTCAGGCTCCACCCCACACTACTGAATCACAATCTAAATTTTAACAAAATATTCATTTGATTTGTATACACAATAAAGTTTGAGAACTAGTGCTTTAGGACACATGAAAGAAAACCCTACTTCATCCAAGACTAAAAATAGGGACTGTGCTATCCACCAAGTGATAATACACTATGAAAATAAAACCAGCTTCAAAAATTTCAGATCATATAAACTTAATAGAGTGTATCCTTTAAAGCAGTGGTTCTTTTCTGTTGTTTTTTTAAAAGATTTACTTATTTATTTGAGAGAGAGTGCAGGGAGAGGGGCAGGGGTAGAGAGAATCTTAAGGAGACTCTGTGCTGAGCAGGGGGCCTGACATAAGGCTGGATCCTAGGACCCTGAGATTAGGACCTAAGCCAAAACCAAGAGTCAGACATATAATAGACTGCATCATCTAGGCACCCTTCAAGCAGTGGTTCTTGAACATCAGTGATCATCAGAATTACCTAAATTGCTTATAGATTTTTCAGCTTAAACTCAATGGCAGAAATTTTAAGTACATATCCTGGATCCTTCCTACCACCTCCAGGCTTAGTGTTCCCCAACCCTCCCCTAAACTCCAGCCATGATATCTCCCCATATTTCCCAACTTTATGGCAACAAAAGAGGTTGCATCTGTTGGGATGGGACAAGTGGATCAGGGAAGGCTGAGACTATTTAGAGAAGCAAGATTTCCACAGGTAGAGATGGAGGCAAAGAATTTCTCAGGAAGAGCAAGGACAGAAATACTATACAATACTGCTTTTTCAATTTTATTATGTATTAGTATCACCTGGAAAGGTGGCTATAACACAGATTTGGGGGCTCCCATTCTGATTCAGTATGCCTGGGGTGAGGTGCAAGAATCTGAATTTTGACCAAAATTTTAGCTTATTCTAATACAAGTGATTAGAGAACCACAGTTTGAGAAGCACTATTTGGATTCACTGCTTCAATAGCATAATTCGTTACACAGATACAGTGTTATACCTCTTAGCTCTAGTTTAAATGGAAGAATTGAGCTCTTTCCTTGTGATGGACAAGGGTGATTGAACAGCCAGTCTAAAATAATTGTTAAATAAAGAATGCAAACTGCCACAGGAGAGGCCTGAGGTGGAGTTTCAGAAGCTAGACATTTATTCCAGACTTCCAACTTCTTTCCTAACACCTAAAAGCAGAACCTTCTATTGGTTTCCCACAGATGACCTGTTATTTTGCCTACTATACAGCAACTCTTCAAGTTTTTCCTATCTGAATCTTTGCTTTGCTCCAGGCCAAAAAAACCTCCACATTGTTGCCAGTTCTTAAAAAAAAATTCTGATCATGGTTCTTCTTTGCTTAAGAACCTTGTGAATAAAAGCACTCAAATTGCTATATGCACTGCCTAGGAAGTTTTTCTTAAGATTTTATTTATTTGTTTATTTTTAGAGAGAGTGGGAGAGAAAGAAAGAGCAGGGGATGGGGTAGAGGGAGATGAAGATGAGTCTTAAGCAGACCCATGCTAAGTGCAGAGCCTTACATGGGGCTCGATCTCATGACCCTAAGATCATGACCTGAGCCAAAATGAAGAGTTGGATGCCTAACTGACTGAGCCACCCAGGTGCCCCTGCATAGGAGCTTATTTTTTAAAATGCAGCTTCTTGGAGAAGGAGCAAGATGGCAGAGGAGTAGGAGACCTAAATATCATCAAGTTCCAGGAGTTCAGCTAAACAATTATCAAAAAATTCTGAATAGCTACAAACTCAGTAAGAGAGAGAAGAGAAGAAGAACAGTAATTCTAGGAACAGCAAGTCGACCACTTTCCAGAAGGCAGGACATGCAAAGAAGTGAATCCGAGGCAACATTCAGTTAGACAGACCATGGGGGTAGGGGCTGGCTCCCAGCAAGTAATAGAGCAGTGGAGTACAAAATCAGAACTTTTAGATGTCTGCTTCACTGAGGGACGTTGCTCCAGAGGCTAAGCAAGGGGTGGAGCCCTCACAGGGATAGTGTGGTCTCAGGACCCATGGGGTCACAAAAAGACCAGGGGTGTCTGAGTGTGGCAGAGCTCTTAGTTATCACAGCAGGGAAGCCAGCTGCAGAGATGGAGCTGAGGAGGGGGCTCTCAGCCCAGGGTTACCATAAACCATGTTCCAAGGCACAGCCGGGCCACTGCTCTTCAGGCAGGGACCCAACAAGCAGCAGATCTGGGGAGACTCACCTTCCTCCTCCAGGAGGAGCAGTGCAGAAGTGCACTGTAGGAATCAGCTGGGTTTGGAGACTCCAAAGAGGGCCATGCACTCAAGATAGAAATGCTCAGTCACAGGCAGGGTGAGCTCAAAGTGTTGTCAGAGACCAGGGAGACAGGAGGGACTGAATGCTTTTCTCTGAGTGCACATTGAGGAGTGGGGCCCTGAGCTCTCTGCTCTTACAGGGCCAGAGACTGGGAGGCTGCCATTTTTATTCCTGTCCTATAAAGCTGTATGGAAAGCATTCAGGAACAAAAACTCCTGAGACAAAAACTGAGCAGATTGCTTAGCCTGGCCCCTGGCAAGGGTGGTGCAATTCCACCTCAGGCAAAGACATTTGAGAATCACTACAATAGGCTCCTCCCACAGAAGATCAGAAAGAACATCCAGCCAAGACAAAGTTCATCAATCAATGAGAACTGCAGAACTCAAGAGCTAGGAGAAAGCAACACATAGAATTCATGTGTTTTTCCCCATGATCCTTTAGGCTTTCAAAGTTAAATTTTTAAAATTTTATTATTTTCTTATTGCTTTTTTAACTTTTCCTCTTTCCTATTTTAATATATTTTTAACTATTTTTTTCTTATCAATATCTTTTAAAAAATCATTTTAAATTTTCATTGTTATAGTCATATTTCATCCCTTCATTGTATTTAACCATATTTTTTGTATACATACAGTTTTTTTTTATTTTGGGATACAATTTATTCTAATAGATCCAAATATACCCTAAATCAAGCACATGGCTTTGTTCTAGTCTCCAGCCTGATCACATTCTTTCCTTTTTTTTTTTCTTTTTTCAACCAACTTCTTATCTTAACAATTCCTTTTTTAGAACCTTTTTTAATTTTCATTTTTACAGTCTTATGCCATCCCTTCAATGCAAGGGATTACTCTTGCTCTTACTCTTATTTTTATATTACTCTTATTTTTATATATATATATGTTTTTCTTTCTTTAAATTTTTGGAATATAGTTTCTTCAAACAGACCAAATACACCCAAAATAAAGTGAGTAGCTCTATTCTATTCACCAGTCTAATATGTATAAATATATTTATTTCTTTTTTCCCCCTTTTCTTCTCCCCTCGGTTTCTGGTCTCTACTGATTTGGTTAGTGAATGTCCTTCTGGGGTCATTGCTACCCTTTTAGTATGTTGCTCTCTAATTCATCTACTCTTATCTGAATGAAATGACAAGGTGGAAAAACTCACCACAAAATAAGGAAGTACCAACAGCTTGGAACCTAATCAATACAGACATAGTAATATGTCAGAAATAGAGCTCAGAATAATGATTATCAAGGTACTCGCTGGGCTTGAAAAAAGTATGGAAGATATTAGAGAATCCCTTTCTGGATAAAAAAAAAACACTTTCTGGAGAAACAAAAGAACAAAAGTATAACCAAATTGAAATCAAAAAAGCTATTAATGAGGTCCAATAAATAATGGAGGCTCCTACTGCAAGGATTAATGAGGCAGAAGAGAAAATTAGTAATATAGAAAACCAAATGATGTGGAATAAAGAAGCTGAACAAAAAAGGGTGCCTGGGTGGCTCAGTTGGTTAAGCAACTGCCTTAAGCTCAGGTCATCACCTTGGAGTCCTGGGATCAAGTCCAACATCAGGCTCTCTGCTCAGCAGGGAGTCTACTTCTCCCTCTGAATATACACTTCTCATAATCTCTCTCTGTCTCTCTGTCTCTCTCTCATTCTCCCTCTCTCAAATAAATAAAAATGTTTTAAAAAAAAGGAAACTGAGCAAAAGGGACACAAACAACTACTGAATCATGAGGGGAGAATTTGAGAGATAAGGGATAAAATAAGATGAAAAAATATTAGAATAACTGTGATCCCAGAAGAAGAGGAAAAAGAGAGAGAGGCAGAAGAAGAGTAAATTATAGCAGAGAATTTTCATAGTTTGGCAAAGAGGACAAGCATCAAAATGCAGGAGGCAGAGAGAACACCCCTCAAAATCAATAAAAATAGATCCACAACCCTTCATCTAATAGTAAAAACTATATGTATCAGGAATAAAGAGAAAATCCTGAAAGCAGCTCTGGAAAAGAGGTTTATAACATACAATGGTAGAAATATTAAATTAGCATAGACCTATTTACAGAGACCTGGCAGGCCAGAAAGGCCTGGCATGATATATTCAGAGCACTAAATGAGAAAAATATGCAGCCAAAAATACTATATCCCACTAGCTGTCATTGAAAATTGAAGGAGAGATAAAAATCTTTCAGGACAAAAAAAAAAAGAATTTGTAAGCACCAAACCATCCCTACAGGAAATATTGAAAGGGGTCCTCTAAGCAAAGAGAAAGCCTAAAAGAAGTAGAAAAGAAAAGAAAAGAGACAATATACAGTAACAGTCACCTTATAGGCAATATACTGGAATTAAATTCATATCATTCAATACTTACCCTGCATGGAAATAGACTAAATGTCCCAATCAAAAGACACAGGGTATCAGAATGCATTAAACACACAAACACACACACACACACACACACACACACACACGACCCATTAATATGCTATCTATAAGATAATCATTTTAGACCCAAAGACACCTCCAGATTTAAACTGAGGGGATGGAAAATCATTTACCATGCTAATGGACATCAAAAAAAAAGCTGTTGTGGTAATCTTTACATCAGGTAAATTACATTTTGAACAAAACACTATAAGAAATGAAGAAGGACACTATATCATACCTAAAGCATCTGTCCATCAGACAGATGTAACAATTTTAAATATCTATGCTCCTAATGTAAGAGCAGCCAATTATGGAAATCAAGTAACAAAATCAAAGATACACATAACAATAATATAATAATAGTAGGGGACTTCAACACCTACCTCACTGAAATGGACAGATCATCCAAGCAAAAAATTATCAAGAAAATAAAGGCTTTAAATGACACACTGGACCAGATGGACATCACAGATATATTCAGAACATTCCATCCCAAAGCAACAGAATACACATTCTTCTCTAGTCCCCATGGAACATTCTCCAGAATAGATCACATCCTGAGTCATAAATCAGGTCTCAACTCGTACCAAAAGTTTGGGATCATGCCCTGCATATTTTCAGACCACAGTGATCTGAAACTAGAACTCACTCGCAAGAGGAAAGTTGGAAAGAACTCAAATACATGGAACTCACTCGCAAGAGGAAAGTTGGAAAGAACACAAATACATGGAGGCTAAAGAGCATCCTACTAATGAATGAGTGGGTCAACCAGGAAAATAAAGAAGAACTTAAAAATTCATGGAAACAAATGAAAATTAAAACAACAACTGTTCAAAATCTTTGGGACGCAGCCAAGGTGGTCCTGAGAGAAAGTATATAGTGATACAAGCTTTAGTCAAGAAAGAAGAAAGGTCTCAAGTACACATCCTAACCGTAAACCTAAAGGAGCTGGAGAAAGAACAGCAATAAAAGCCTAAATCCAACAGGAGAAGAGAAATAATAAAGAAAAGAGCAGAGATCAAAGAAGTAGAAACCAAAAGAATACTAGAACAAATCAACAAAACTAGGAACTGGTTCTTTAACCCCTGGCCAGACTTATCAAAAAGAAAAGGGAAAGGGCCCAAATTAATAAAATCATGAATGAAAGAGGAAAGATCACAACCAACACCAAAGAAATACAATTTTAAGAACATATTATGAGCAACTATATGCCAAGGAATTTGACAATCTGGATGAAATGGATGCATTCCTAGAGCCATACAAAATACCAAAATGGAATCAGAAAGAAATAGAAAAGCTGAACAGACCCATAACCGGTAAGGAGATTGATGTAGTCATCAAAAATCTCCCAACAAACAAGAACCCAGGGCCAGACAGCTTCCCAGGGGAATTCTACCAAGCATTTAAAGAATTAATTCCTATTCTCCGGAAACTGTTCCAAAAAATAGAAATGGAAGGAAAACTTCCAAACTCATTTCATGAGGCCAGCATTACGCTGATTCCAATACCAGACAAAGATCCCATCAAAAAGGAGAATTACAGACAAATATCCTTGAAGAACATGGACACAAAACTTCTCACCAAAATACTAGCCAACAGGATCCAACAGTACTTTAAAAGGATTATTCACCACGTCCAAATGGGATTTATTCCTGGGCTGCAATGCTGGTTCAACATCTGCAAACCAATGAATGTGATACAATACATTAATAAAAGAAAGAACAAGAACCATAGGATATTCTCAGTAGATGCTGAAAAAGCATTTGGTAAAGCACACCATCCTTTCTTGACCAAAACTCTTCAAACTGAAGGGACAGAGAGTACATACCTCAATATCATCAAAGCCATCTATGAAAAACCCACAGAGAGTCTCATTCTCAATGTGGAAAATCTGAGAGCTTTTCCCCTAAGGTCAGGAACGCAGCAGAGATAGCCACTATCACCACTGCTATTCAATATAGCACTAGAAGTCCCACCCTTGGCAATCACACAACAAAAAAGAATAAAAGGCATCCAAATCAGCAAAGAAGTCAAACTCTCATTCTTTGCAGATAATATGATACTTTATATGGAAAACCCAAAAGGCTAATCTACTCCAAAACTGCCAAAACTCATACCAGAATTCAGTAAAATGTCAGGATATAAAATCAATGCACAGAAATCAGCTGCATTTCTATATACCAATAGCAAAACAGAAGAAAAAGAAATTAAGAATCAATCCCATTTACAATTGCACTCAAAACCATAAGATACCTAGGAATAAACCTAACTAAAGAGTCAAAGAATCTGTACTCAGAAAACTAAAAGTACTCATGAAAGAAATTGAGAAAGACACAAAGAAATGGAAAAACGTTCCATGTTCATGGATTGGAAGAACAAATATTGTGAAAATGTCTATGCTACCTAAAGCAATCTATACTTTTAATGCAATCCCTATCAAAATACCATCAAGTCTTTTTTAAAAATGGAACAAATAATCCTAAAATTTATATGGAGCCAGAAAAGACCACAAAGAGTCAGAAGAATGTTGAAAAAGAAAGCCAAAGTTGGCAGTATCACAATTCCAGACTTCAAAGCTCTATTACAAAACTTTAATCATAAAGATAGTATGGTACTGGCACAAAAACAGACACATAGATCAACAGAACAGAACAGAGAGCCCAGAAATAGACCCTCAACTCTATGGTCAACTAATCTTCGACAAAGCAGCAAAGAATATCCAATGGAAAAAAGACAGCCTCTTCAACAAATGGTGTTGGGAAAATTGGACAGCCATATGCAGAAAAATGAAACTGGACCATTTTCTTACACTACACATGAAATAGACTCAAAATGGATGAAAGACCTCAATGTGAGAAAATAATCTATCAAAATCCTTGAGGAGAACACAGGTAGCAACCTCTTCAACCTCAGCCACAGTAAATTCTTCCTAGAAACATTGCCAAAGACAAGGGAAGCAAGGGCAAAAATGAACTATTGGGACTTCATCAAGATCAAAGATTTTGTAAAACAAAGGAAATGGCCAAGAAAACCAAAAGACAATTGACAGAACAGGAGAAGTTATTTGCAAATAACATATCAGATAAAGGACTAGTATCCAAAATCTAGAAAGGACTTATCACACTCAACACCCAAGAACAAATAAATAATCCAATCATGAAATGGGCAGAAGACATGAACAGGCAATTCTGCTAGAAGACATCCAATGGCCAAAAGACACATGAAATAGTGCTCCACATTATTCAGCATCAGGGAATACAAATCAAAACCACAGTGAGATACCACCTCACACCAGTCAGAATGGCTAAAATTGGGTGGAGGGGACAAGATGGTGGAGAAGTAGGAGATGCTATTTCAACTGGTCAACTAAAGTGAGCTTATTATCTACCAGAACACTCTAATCACCCATGAAATCAGCCTGAGATGTAGGGTTATACACTTCTGGATCTCTACAGGGGCAGAAGATGTCAGTGGTGAGTTAAAGCAGTGGAGTTTGAAGGATCAGACTGATATCAGAGGATAAACAGAAGGGGGAGGGAGCCACCAGAAGCAACCCATTGGAAAGTAATACCTCAGTACAAGAGTGCCCTGTGATTGGGGACCAGCAGTACCTTGGAATCTGGATAAAAGCACTCAAAAAGAGCAAAATATATTAAGGGGAAACTGGTGGAATCAGGGGGTCATGGGCACAGGCTTAAGCCCATGGACCCAGGATGACCACCGCTGGTGCTGTGCCAGAGAGAATGTGGTGAAGCCGCCAGGCTATGGTCCGTGAGCCCCCAGTGTGTGAGAGAGTCTAGGTCGATGCCAGCTGGCACTCTCTAGAACCACAGCCTTTTGCACTCTGCATGCACGCTGTGCAACCAGGGCCTGAGCCACACTCTACAACCTCCCCTGAGAGAGGTCAGTGTGGGCACTAGCCAGTGGTCTCTAGCACCAGCCGAGAGTTGAACACTTCCATCCTGGGCCGACATGAAAATCTCAGAGCACTGTCTGGTTGGGATCTCTCAAACTGTTTGGACCTGACCCGAGAGCAGCCCGGCAAAGGCAGTCACTGGAAGCAAGCTCCCTGGACCAATATTGTTCATGGTTTTAGTAGCACTGGGGTACATAGACAAGCAGGAGCTCCTGTGACCCCTGAGATGGTGGCTGGGGATGTGCTCTGATGGTGGGAGGTGGCAGAGGCAGAGTGTATGAGCTCTGGACCACCCAGAGGGGAACAGACTGAGGCTTCTCTCTGAGATGGATGTCTGGGTACAGTTTGCTTTCCTCTAAACCTCTGAAGAACCTCCAAAACAACCAAGTGGGAAAAAAAAACCTCCAGGGAACAAAAACCTGAAAAATCGGTTTCCTCAAAGCCCAGCCCCTTGATAGGAGGCAGGAGGACTCAAACCAAGCAAAACTGCCTGAAAAAAAATGCAGCAGGCCCCTCCCACAGAGGCGGCCAAAAAAACTGAGAGGACAACCACCACAGGGTCCCCATAAAACTGCAAAACCCAAATATCATGGGAAAAGAAGATTTTAAACTCCTGTTACTATCCTAAAACCTGTATACTACATAGATACAACTTTAATTTTTAATTTGTTCCCACTATTCTCGTTCTTTTTATTTTTTTTATTTTATTAACCTATTTACCATCACAACGAGAGGTTCAATATAACAATTCCATAATAACCTTATAACTTGAACTTTATTGATACATAGCTTCAAGGTAATCCTCTTTCCCCAATCAATACTACCCCTATATATAAACCAGTTTTAATCCCCCTTTATCTCTGGAAAGTTGAGTCCTTTAACAAAGATATTGAGATACACCCAGGAAGAATCAAAATAACCCTCCTGGCCCACAGAGGATTTAAAACCACCCTTCCATCTTTTTCTTCTGTAAGTGTTTCTGTGTATTTGTTTTTGTTCTGGTATTATATAAATCTTATACTTGGGGTTCATTTTGGCTGGGTTCTTTTTTTCTTGTCATTTAATTTTGTCAGTCTTTTTGTTTGTCTGTTTTTGTTTGTACACCTTATAAATGTTACATTTGGGGCCCATTCTGGCTGGGTCTTCTCTCTTTTTTTTTTTTTTTCATTTTTTCCCTCTTTTTCTCTCTCTCTCTCTCTCTTTCTTTTTCTTTTTTCTTTCTTTTTGGTGGGTACTCCCGATTGCTCAGAAGCATACCAGGGTGCACCTTGCCTGGATCACGGTTGATACATTCAGCTACACATCCCCTCAGCCACCTCTCACCAAAATGACTAGGAGCAGGAATGCCCAACAGAGGAAAAATTCAGAGACTGTGCCCTCTCCTTCAGAGCTATTGGATATGGACATCAACAGTATGTTGGAAAGGGAATTTGGGCTAAAAATTATCCAGGCAATGGTTAGGTTGGAGAAAACCATTAATGACAAAATGGAATTGATTAGAGAAGAGGTGGAAGCCACCAGGGAAGATGTTAACAATGCTATCAGTGAGTTCCAATCTAATCTAAATACTCTAACAGCTAGGGTAACTGTGGCAGAAGATAGAATTAGTTATCTAGAGGACAAACTGATAGAAAAAGAAAATGATCAGGAGGAGGCCTGGAACAAACAGCTTAGAAACCATGACAACAGAATTAGGGAAATAAATGATGCCATGAAATGTTCCAATGTCAGAATTATTGGAATCCCTGAGGGGGAGGAGAAAGAAAGAAGACTAGAGGATATAGTTGAACAAATTCTCCATGAAAATTTTCAAAATCTGAGGAATGGGACCAACTTTGATGTCCTAGAGGCAGAAAGGTCTCCCCCCAAGATCATAAAATCTAGAAAGACCTCGGGGCACTTGATTGTAAGATTGACGAATCATAATTTCAGACAAGAGCTTTTGAGAGCAGCTAGGGGGAAGAGATTCCTTACTTACAGAGAACGGTCCATCAGAATAACAAAAGACCTGTCCACAGAAACCTGGCAAGCCAGAAAGGCCTGGCAAGATGTATTCAGGGCACTAAATGAAAAGAACATGCAGCCAAGAATACTTTATCCAGCAAGCCGACATTCAAAATGGATGGAGAGATAAAGAGCTTCCAAGACCAGCAAGGTTTAAAACAATATGTGACCACCAAGCCTACACTTCAATAAATATTAAGGGGGGTTCTATAAAAGAAGAAAGAACCCAAGAGTGGCAGAGAAAGAAATTCAGAGATAAACTATAGAAACAAGGACTTCATAGGCAACATGATATCAATGAAAATGAATCTTTCAATAATTACTTGCAACATGAATGGCCTAAACACTCCCATAAAATGGCACAGGGTTGCAGATTGGATAAAAGGTCAGGACCCATCCATATGTTGTCTACAAGGGACCCATTTGGAACCTAAGGATACATCCAGGCTGAAAGTGAAGGGATGGAGAAGCATCTTTCAAGCCAATGGGTTTCAAAAGAAAGCTGGGGTAGAAATTCTCATACCAGATGAATTAGATTTTAAACCAGAGACTGTAATCAGAGATATAGAAGGGCACTACATTATTCTTAAAGTGTCTATCCATCAAAATGATCTAACAATTGTAAATATTTATGCCCCCAATACAGGAGTAGCCAACTACATAAGCCAACTATTAATCAAGATAAAGAGTCATATTGATATGAATAGATTAATAGTAGGAGATCTTTACATGGCACTCTCAGTAATAGACAGATTATCCAAGCACAAAATCAATAAAGAAATAAATAAAGAACGTTGAATGCCACATTGGACCACATAGACCTCATACATGTATACAGAACATTCTGCCCTAAAACAATAGAATACTCATTCTTCTCAAACGCACATGGAACTTTCTCCAGAATAGACCACATACTGGGTCACAAATCAGGGCTCAACTGATACCAAAAGACTGGGATTATTCCCTGCATATTCTCAGACCACAATGCTTTGAAACTGGAACTCAACCACAAGAAAAAGTTTGGAAGGAATTCAAACACTTAGAAGCTAAAGACCACCCTACTTAAGAATGTTTGGATCAACCAGGAGATCAAAGGAGAACTTAAACAATGCATGGAAACCAATGTGAATGAACACACTTTGGTCCAAAACCTATGGGATACAGCAAAGGCTGTCCTAAGGGGGAAATACATAGCCATCCAAGCCTACTTCAAAAAAACGGAAAAATCCAGAATACATCAGCTGTCTTTACACCTTAAAGAACTGGAGAATCAACACCAAATTAAGCTGACACCACATACAAGAAGGGAAATAATGAAGATTAGAGCAGAGATCAATGAGATACAAACTAGAGATATAGTAGAACACATCAACGAAACTAGGAGGTGGTTTTTTGAAAAAATCAATAAGATCAATAGGCCAGTGGCCAAAATAATCAAAAAGAAAAGAGAGAAGACCCAAATTAATAAAATTATGAATAAAAAGGGAGAGATTATGATGAACACCAAGGAAATAGAAACAATCATGAGAAATTATTATCAATGGTTATATGCCAACAAGTTAAACAAGCTAGATGAAATGGATGCATTCCTGGAGAACAATAAATTTCCAAAACTGGATCAGGAAGAACTTGACAATCTGAATAGACCAATATGTAGTTACAAGATTGAAGAAAAAAACCTCCCAAAAAACAA
Organism: Taxidea taxus jeffersonii; assembly: GCA_003697995.1. NCBI lineage: Eukaryota > Metazoa > Chordata > Mammalia > Carnivora > Mustelidae > Taxidea > Taxidea taxus. The sequence continues at coordinate 38,634 of ML094703.1, forward strand.
GAGCCCAGGACCTGATGGAATCCCTGGGGAATTCTACCAAACATTCAAAGAAGAAATAATACTTATTCTCCTGAAGCTGTTTCAAAAAATAGATACAGAAGGAAAACTTCCAGATACTTTTTTAAAAAATTTATTTATTTGACAGAGATCACAAGCAGGCAGAGAGGCAGGCAGAGAGAGAGGGGGGAAGCAGACTCCCCACCGAGCAGAGAGCCCAATACTGGGGCTTGATCCCAGGATCCTGGGATCACGACCCAAGCTGAAGGCAGAGGCCCAATCCACTGAGCCACCCAGGTGCCCCTTCCAGACACTTTTTATGAAGACAGCATTACCTTGATCCCCAAACCAGGCAAAGACCCCACCAAAAAGGAGAATTTCAGACCAGTATCCCTGATGAATATAGATGCTAAGATTCTCAACAAGATCCTAGCTAATAGGATCCAACAGTACATTAAAAAGATTATCCACCATGACCAGGTGGGATTTATTCCTGGGATGCAGGTGTGATTCAACATTCGCAAATCAATCAGTGTGATAGAACAAATCAAAAGAGAAGAAAAAAGAAAAAAATGGTCCTCTCAATTGATACAGAATAAGCATTTGACAAGATACAGCATCCATTCCTGATTAAAATGCTTAAAAGTATAGGGATAGAGGGAATATTCCTCAACTTCATAAAATCTATGTATGAAATACTGACAGAGAATATCATTCTCAATGGGGAAAAGCTGAGAGCCTTCCCTTTGATATCAGGAACACAACAATGGTGTCCACTCTTGTCACTGTTATTCAACATAGTATTATAAGGCCCAGCAACAGCAATCAGAAAACAAAAAGAAATAAAAGGTATTCAAATTGGCAATGAAGAAGTCAAATTCTCTTTCTTTGCAGATGACATGATACTTTACATGGAAAACCCAAAATCTCCACCTCCAAACTACTAGAACTCATGCAACAATTCAGTAATGTGGCAGGATAAAAAATCAATGTACAGAAATCAGTTCCTTTCTTATACAATAACAATGAAAATATAGAAAGGGAAATTAGAGAATCGATTCCATTTACTATAGCACCAGGAAATGTAAGATACCTTGGGAATAAGCCTAACCAAAGAGGTAAAGGATCTGCACTCAAGGAACTATAGAACACTCGTGAAAAAAACTGAAGAAGACAGAAAAAGACCGAAGAGCATTCCATGATCATGGATATGAAGAATAAACATTGTAAAAATGTATATACTGCTTAGAGCAATCTGTACTTTCAATGATATTCTGATCAAAATTCCACCAGAATTTTTCAAAGAGCTGTAGGAAACAATCCTAAAATTTGTATGGAATCAGAAGAGACCCTGAATTGCCAAGGAAATGTTGAAAAAAAAAAAAAAAGAAAACTGGGGGCATCATGTTTCCTGATTTCAAGCTTTACTACAAAGCTGTGATCACCAAGACAGCATTGTACTGGCTGAAAACAGACACATAGATCAGTGGAACAGAGTAGAGAGCTCAGGTATGGACCCTCAAATCTATAGTCAAATAATCTTTGACAAAGCAGGAAAAAAAAATCCAGTGGAAAAAGACGGTCTCTTCAATAAATGGTTCTGGGAAAATTGGACAGCTATGTATAGAAGAATGAAACTTGAACATTCTCTTACACCATACACAAAGATAAACTCGAAGTGGATAAAAGACTTCAACATGAGGCAGAAATCTATCAGAATCCTAGACAAGAACATAGGCAGTAACCTCTTCAACATTGGCCACAGCAACTTCTTTCAAGATATGTCTCCAAAAGCAAAGGAAACAAAAGCAAAAATGAACTTTTGGGCCTTCATCAAGATCAAAAGCTTCTGCACAACAAAGGAAACAGTCAACAAAACAAAGAAGCAACCCCCGGAATGGGAGACGATATTCGCAAATGACTATACAGACAAAGGGATGATATCCAGGATCTATAAAGAACCCCTCAAACTCAACACACACAAAACAGATAATCATGTCAAAAAATAGGCAGAAGACATGAACAGACAATTCTCCAAAGAAGACATACAAATGTCTATCAGACACATGAAAAAATGTTCATCATCGATTCTAAGTGGCAGTGCCATGGGAAACTGAGATTTTTGTCATTTTGGTTTCACACAGATTCACCCAGAAAGCACAACCCTGGTTTTGCCTGAGAAGGCCTACTACCAGAACCTGAAACGAGTCAAGATGGCGGAGAAGTAGCAGGCTGTGATGACAGCAGGCAGCAGGAGATCAGCTAGATAGCCTATCAAACCATTCCGAACACCTACGAATCCAACAGGAGATCGAAGAGAAGAAAAACAACAATTCTGGAAACAGAAAATTGACCACTTTCTAAAAGGTTGGACCAGCGGAGAAGTGAATCCAATGCGACGGGAAGATAGACCCCAGGTGGAGGGGCCGGCTCCCGGCAAGCAGCGGAGCACAAAATCAGGACTTTTAAAAGTCTGCTCCACAGAGGGACATCGCTCCAGAGGCTAAACTGGGGTGAAGACCTCATGGGGACAGCGTTGACTCAGGTCCCCCAGGGTCACAGAAGGATCGGGGGTAACTGAGTGTCGCAGAGCTCACAGGTATTAGAGTGGGGAAGCCGGCTGCGGAGACAGAGCTGAGGTTTCCTAGAGCCATGGTCTGTGACACGGGCCAGTGCTCTGTGCGAGGGTTCCCCACAAGATCTGGGGAGATTCTGACCTGGGAGAGCTCAGGGATCTACAGAATTCGGAGACTCCAGGTGGGACTCTGCCAGAGACAAAGATGCTTGGTCACAGGCTGGGTGACCTCGGAGCACTCCCAGAAGCCAGTGAGACGGGACTGATTACGCACGATTTTCTCCAAGTGCAGCCAGAGGCTGGAGAGATGGGAGTTATTAAACGCTTTTCTCTGAAGGCGCACTGAAGACTGGGGGCTCTAGCTCTCGGCTCTTCCGAGCCGGAGATTGGGAGGCCGCCATTTTCATTCCCATCCTCTGGAAGTCTACGGAAAGCATTCAGGGAAAAAAAGCTCCAGAAAATGAACCTGAGAGGATTACTTAGCCTGGCCCCTGGTAAGGGCCATGCAATTCCGCCTGGTGAAGAGGCACTTGAGAATCATTACAAAGGCCCCTCCCCCAGAAGATCAACAAGAAACCCAGCCAAGAACAAGTTCACTTAACAAGGAGAACAGCGGATTCTTATCTGGACAAAATGACAAGGCAGAAAAACTCACCACAAAAAAAAAGAACAGGAAGCAGGACCGTAGGCTAGGGACCTACTCAATACAGACATTGGTAATATGTCAGATCTGGAATTCAGGACGACGATTCTCAAGGTTCTAGCCAGGCTTGAAAAAGGCATGGAAGATATTAGAGAAACCCTGTCAGGAGAAATAAAAGCCCTTTCTGGAGAAATAAAAGAACTGAAGTCTAATCAAGTAGAAATAAAAAAAAGCTATTAATGAGGTGCAATCAAAAATGGAGGCTCCTACTGCTAGGATAAATGAGGCAGAAGACAGAATTAGTGATATAGAAGACCAAATGACAGAGAATAAAGAAGCTGAGCAAAAGAGAGACAAACAACTACTGGACCACAAGGGGAGAATTCGAGAGATAAGTGATGCCATAACACGAAACAACATTAGAATAATTGGGATTCCAGTAGAAGAAGAAAGAGAAATAGGAGCAGAAGGTATACTGGAGAGGATTATTGGAGAGAATTTCCCTAATATAGCAAGGGGAACAAGCATCAAAACCTAGGAGGTGCAGAGAACACCCCTCAAAATCAATAGGAATCGGTCCACACCCCACCATCTAATAGTAAAATTTACAAGTCTTAGCAACAAAGAGAAAATCCTGAAAGCAGCATGGGACAAGAAGTCTGTAACATACAATGATAAAAATATTAGATTGGCAGCAGACTTATCCACAGAGACCTGACAGGCCAGAAAGAACTGGCATGATATATTCAGAGCACTAAACGAGAAAAACATGCAGCCAAGAATACTTTATCCAGCTAGGTTATCATTGAAGATAGAAGGAGAGATAAAAAGCTTCCAGGATAAACAAAAACTGAAAGAATTTGTAAACACCAAACAAGCTCTACAGGAAATATTGAAAGGGGTCCTCTAAGCAAAGAGAGACCCTAAAAGTATTATCAGAAAGGAACAGAGACTATATACAGTAACAATCACCTTACAGGCAATACAATGGAAATAAATTCATATCTCTCAATAGTTACCCTGAGCATAAATGGGCTAAATGCCCCAATCAAAAGACACAGGGATTCAGAATGGATAAAAAAACAAAACCCATCAATAGGCTGTCTACAAGAAACTCATTTTAGACCTGAAGACACCTCCAGATTGAAAGTGAGGGGGTGGAAAACA
>ML094704.1:1234-28221 GCA_003697995.1 Taxidea taxus jeffersonii
TTTTTACTTGTAGATTGCTAAGAGTTTTTAAAAATCACAAATGGATTTTAAATTTTATTTAATAGCTATTTCACAACTATTAAAATACATATTTTTCTTCTTTGTCACATTAATGTGATGAATTACACTGATATTTTTTACTGTGTATTTTAGAATAATTTTAGATTTACAGAAGAGTTGGAAAGATGGTACAAAGTGTTTCCATATGCCTTCACCATTTTCTTTTTTTTTATTGTGTTATGTTATTCACCATACAGTACATCATTAGTTTTTGATGTAATGTTCCATGATTCATTGTTTGCATATAACAAGTGCTCTGTGCAATCCCTGCCTCCTTAATGCCCATCACTGGGCTCACCTATTCCCCCACCCCTCTGTCTTCTAAAGCAGTGGCTTTTAAAGGCAGAAGGAAGAAAATTTGGGACATTTGTTAATGTCTGGAGACATTTTTGGTCACAAGTAGGGGGTGGAGAGGATGTTAGTGGCATCTAATGGGTAAAGGCCAGGAATGCTTCTAAACTTTATACAACTCATAGAACCCTTTGTCCCCACCACACATACAAGACAAAAGATTATCTAACTCACCCTATCAGTAATGCCCAGATTGAGAAACTCTGACCTAAGTAAAGATTCTGGATCCCATAAGAGTTGTTTTGATTTGCTCTCTGCTTCTTTTCCCTGTACTTGTTCTTTGTGTGTGTTTCTCTGTGTGTGTATGTGTGTGTGCACACGCATACATATGTTGGAGGCTTATCTAAGTAAATGTAGGAAAGGCTCTCAGAACACCTGCATAGTATTTTTGTGCTATGAAGAAATGATTGTGCATCACAGTCCACTTGAGGGAGATTCATGAAGGTTATTGGACTCCTCTGGGGTTGTAGGTACAGTGCACACATCCAAGGACACAGAATCAGCTGCCAACATTTGTCTGTTGTGACTGTTTTTTATGTCTTGCTTCTATCAATTCCCAGACTCCATACACCTCAGTCCTTACTTGCAAATTAGGCATCAGCAGCTCCTGCCAGCTTTAGGACACAAATCTGGCCGGAAGTGCCTAGAAGCTGTCTCAAGAAGTGCTCTTGACGTTTGAGAACGAATTGGGTACTTTCATTTATGTTGAGTTAAGAGGAAAATTTGGGGTGGGTGGCTTTTGTGATGGTTGCCTGGGGTTTTCTCCAGTTGTCTTATGTGGAAGAATATATTGTGATACACTCAGCTGCTATAGATGTGAGCATATGGGATCCAAAGAGAGAGCAGTGCACATGGGAGGAAGGGGTATTGCCATTTGGAGTGTGAAAGGGATGCCTGAGCATTTGGGTATGTGTTTGTGGTTTTTTATTTGGGCTTCAATTCAAAGCCCCTTCATTCATGTGGTAAATAATTTGCTATCCACTCCTAATTTCCACCGACTAATGTTGACTAAACTTTTCAATTTTGACATTATAGATAATAGATGAAGCTCATTCTTCTAGGGTTTACCACAGTGTTTGTGTTTGAGTAAAAACAAAGGCTGGAATAAGCATTCTTCAGTGCATTCAGTGTGTCCCTGAAGGAATTGCAAACTCATAAAACCTCTACTTGCAGTGTGCAGAATATTAAGTTTTGTAGTGTAGGGGTAGGGTTCTGCAAATTGCCAAATGTAACCAAGGGAAAGTGTTGGTAAAGTCCTGAAAAACCTGGCCTTTTTCAGTTTTATCCTTCCTTCTTCTCTTAGGCCCTCCTTGTTATGTCAGATGAAATTCACTGGTGGCAGGTACTATGCTGAGGTTTGAGTTCTGTTGCTGTTGGAAGAGGGAGTTAAGTCTATGGCCTTCCTTGGGAAGTTATGTTTGATTTCCATTCTTACTCCTTTTCTGTTCCCTCCAAGTTTGTGTGGGGTTTTTGCATTGGGAAGTGGGGAGGGTTTGCTCAAAAAGGGTGTAAGATAAGGTAATGTAGAAATAAGATGGTCCTTTAATTGCAGTTCACCTTGCATAAAATCTCTGCCATTTGAAATAGATGGACTTAGGTTCTTAAAAGTTGAATTAAGCCTGGCAGCTATTAGCAAATGTGATATGGTTCAATGGTGAATACTTATGAATATATACATGTACACATAATGTTGGAAATATGTTATTGGTATGTTAATTAGAAAATGCATTTGAATGTCAATATATGATTATTTCTCCATTATGCATGACTAGGAAGAAAAAAAGTTTTGCAACTTGTCCCAAGCATCAGATGATTTTAAGATCTTTCCTGTTGACTTTTCAAGTATATTATCATGATTTTTTAAAATGAACTTCGCCTACACATGTCATGTGTATCTACACATGACTATGAGAAGTCAGTGTGGGATTAAAAATAAATTATCAAATAATCCACAGAAGAATTAACTTTAAGTCACAAATTGTTTAATTATGTAGTCTATATATACTATGACCAGTGTTCAGCAATAGCTCAATATCAGGCCACCCCTCTAAATACCATACCTTCTTGAAATGGCAGTGCTCTTTACCATGTATGTTTTGTATGGCTTTTCTAAAATTTACTTCCCAGGTGTCCTCACATACTAAATACCATAGGACTGATTTGAAGTGATAAATAATTGTTTAAATATCTTAGCATTTTCCTCTTTGTTTCTCTTTACTTTTTTCATACTAGCCTCTTTTCTCCCACTTTATACTATCATCTAAATAAAGTAATTCCTGATGAATTTACCATAGATATCTAATATGTCTAGGTGTAGATCTCTTTAAGTTTATTCTCTTGGAATTTGGAGCTATGGGGATTGTTGATTAATGTTTCTTTTCAAATTTGGAAAGATTTTGGTCATTATTTCTTCAAATATTCTTTCTGTCTCTGTTTTCTCTCTTGTCTTCTGGGGTTTCCATCATGTGTATGTTGGTATATTTGATGGCATTCCACAGGTGCGTAAAACTTTGTTTAATTTTCTTCATGTTTTTGACTTTTGCTTAGACTTGTTAATCTAAATTAACTTTTCTTCAAGTTCATTGACTCTCTCTTCTACCTGCTCACATGTGCAGTTTTGCCCTCCTAGTGAATAATTTTACACTTTTCAGCTCCATAATTTCTATTAATTTATTTTTACAGTTTCTCTGTTTTTATTGATATTCTTTATTTGGTGAGACATCATTCTCATAATTTTCTTTAGTTCTTTAGATATGATTCCTGGTAGTTCATGAAAATATTTATAATAACTGATTTAAAGTCTAGTAAGTTCAACATTTGGGCTATCTCAGGGACAGTTTCTATTGACTGCTTTTTTTCCTCTGTGTATGAGCCATACTTTCTTGGCTTTTTACATATATGGTAATGTTTTTTATTGGAAACTGGATATTTGAAATAATACAGTGTGGCATATCTGGAAATCAGATCCTCTGCTACCTCCAAAGGGTTAGTTATTGTGGATTTTCTGAACTAATTCTGTAGAGTCTGTATTCTTTGTCATATATGGCCACTGAAGTATCTGCTTGACCAGCTTAATGGCCAGCTAATGATTAGACCGAGATTTCCTTAAATATCTTGAACCAATAAATCTCTCAGTCTTTGGCAAGGAGCTGTGTGTGCATTTTGGGGCTGTGTCTTCAACACTCAGGCAGTTAATTGACAACTTTACCTTAGCTTTTACTTCCTGCTTGTGTAGAACTTCGGAGTCAGCCAGAGGTGAGAGCTTAGACCCTTCTTGGGTATTTCCTCAGCATACATAGCTGTGTGTATGTGTGTGTGTGTGTGTGTGTGTGTGTGTGTGTGTGTGTGTGTGTATCTCTACACATGCATATATACACATGCATATATGGCCATTGAGATTCCCAGGAATATGTCAGAGTATTTCAAATCCTTATACATATTTCTCCAGCTTTCCTTTTAAGCTTTTTGGTAAGCCTATTGTTTGCCCCATCTGTTATCCACTGTCCCAAACAGCCATCATGTGAAACAATTGCCACTGATTGTTTTTAACAAATGCCTCTGGGGGAAAGCCTATTCGCACCAGGAGAAGTCCCAGTCAGGTCAAATAAAGACAAGGCTTGTAATTGGGATATTCCAGGGAACTACCAGACAAATCAAATAATGACAGTTCTCTGAAAATGAGGGTTCCAAGGAGCTCCAACTCTATTCTTCCCCCTGTAGTAACTACTAGATTTTGCTGTGATTGTGGGATATTTGTTTTTAAGGTAACTTAGCATTGCAGAAGGGAGAGAAGACTAGGAAAAGTTAAAAAAAACTACCAAAGTTCACTGTTCTTACTGAGATACAACCATATTTCCTGAATAAATGCTCCCTGAATTGTTGCAGACCTTTAATATTAATTATGACACTGTTTGCCAGTAGTCTCATTGGGTGAAGGAGAAGCTTTTCCTGCTGATGTCACTCTAAATTCCCAGATATGTAGTTTGACTTTTCTGGTGTTGGTAGAGAGATAGTCCTCTTAGTGGGACCATTTTTTAAAAACTTTTTACTTGGAAATAATTTTAAATTTAGAGAAAGTTTGCAAGAATAATACAAAGAATAACCACACACTCTTCATCCAGATTCATCTATTTTTAATATTTGGCCCCATTTGACATATCATTTGATCTCATGCATATATATTTGTGTAAAATCTTCTTCCTGAGCCATTTAAGAATAAGTTGCATATATTATGGCCCTTTAACCTAACTACTTTAGTGTATGTTTCCAAAGGGTTAGAAAATTCTCTTGAAGAGTTACAGTACAGCTATCAAATTCAGTATATTAAACACTGGGGCAATACTTTATCTTCTGTATTCCTTCTTATTTTGTCAATTGACCCAATAATGTCCATAGCATTTTTTTCTCCATTTCAGGATTGTTTCTAGAGTCATGTACTACATTCATTTGTTATGTCTTTTTAGCCTCCTAAATAGATCCCTCTATTTGCTTATGTTTATAAGAGAGAAGAGTCATGGTTATTTTTTAAAAATATTTTATTTATTTATTTGAGAGAGAGACAGTGAGCATGAGCGATAAGAAGGTCAGAGATAGAAGCAGACTCCCCGTGGAGCTGGGAGCCCAATGCGGGACTCGATCCCGAGACTCCAGGATCATGACCTGAGCCGAAGGCAGCCGCTTAACCAACTGAGCCACCCAGGTGCCCCGAGTCATGGTTATTTTTCTAGAAATAACATTTCAATAAATAAGTCTAAATAGTGGCCTGTGAAACTGTCTTTATTTCTCCTTAATTCTGAAACCTTCTAACCCAGGTCCAAAAATAGTTGTAAAGTTAACAAAAAGGTGAGATATGTAGCTTTCTGAATTACTGTAAATGGTGAGAGTACTCCTAGGCATTGGCATTCTCCTGCCTCTCTCATTTAGTTTAATGTCTCAAACTCATCTCCTTCCCTTTCTGACTGTTCTCTCTTTGGTACCTAGCATGAACAGATATGATTTGTATCCCAATGTTTATAGCAGCAATGTCCACAATAGTCAAAATATGGAAAGAGCCCAGATGTCCATCAACAGATGAAGGGATAAAGCCAGATGAATGGATAAATGGATAAAGCCACTCAGGTGCCCTGGGAATGGAAATTTTATTTATCAATGTTACCCAATTCTTTGAACTCCTGTCAAGTTATTTAACACAAATTACAATGATCTATTACCAAAAATTATTTTAATTATATATAAGCTGAACATCCTTTAATTGTGTTTAAAGTAAAAAAAATTAGATGCTATCTGCCTGGCAAAATATGCATTACCTAGTTAACAGAATAATTGACTTTCTCAACTGCTATGATATTTGGAATTATTCCTGTATTTAATGACTTGGAGACTTTTTTACCTGAAACTTTGCACATATTAAGATTCAGAATAAATGAGAAGTATACATTTCTTGAGTAGAGGCAAGGAAAGGCCATAGTGAAAGGGAACTCCTTAACCACAGATTCTTTCTCAGGCAGTTCATATTAAATAAAGAATATGTATGGAAGTTGAGGATCTTCAAATGAATTCCCTTGCAACTATCATTGCCTTCTTATTTACTGAAAAATATTCATGGTACAAGCCACAATTTTAAGACCACTACCGTATAGCACTTAACACATTCCTATGTTTGCTGAGTACTCCAAAATGAATAATTGGATACTTAGGTTTATTAGAAATGTGGAATGGAAGTATTACTACTAGAATCCTTCAGTTGGTGAGTCATCATCCTCAAGGTGTGCTGAAGATAATCTATCTTCATCCCAAACTGATAAGAATATCACTGTTTTTAAAGATAGTGTTTTTTTAGTTTACTGTTTTTAGATATCTTGTTTCCCATAGTTTTGCTTATCATATTCCACTCTCAAGATAACCCCTTATTAGGGACGCCTGGGTGGCTCAGTTGGTTGAGCAGCTGCCTTCGGCTTGGGTCATGATCCCAACGTCCTGGGATCGAGTCCCACATCAGGCTCCTTGCTTGGCAGGGAACCTGCTTCTCCCTCTGCCTCTGCCTGCCACTCTGTCTGCCTGTGCTCTCTCTCTCTCTAACAAATAAATAAATAAATAAATAAATCTTAAAAAAAAAAGATAACCCCTTATTAAATGTCTATGGTTTTAGGGGTGCCTGGGTAGCTCAGTTGGTTAGGCACCCAACTCCTGATTTCAGCTCGGGTCATTATCTCCCTGTCATGGGATTGAGCCCTGTGCTGAGCTCCGTGCTGGGTATGGAGCTTGCTTAATTTTCCCTCTCCCTCTGCCTCTATGCCTCTACACCCCCAGCTTATGCTCTATATCTTTTTAAAAAAAGAAAAAAAATCTGTAGATTTATAGGCTTATATTTATTATTTTAAACATAGTGACATTATAAGTTGTACCTTTTTTTTTTTTTGGAATCTCTGTGCCCACCATGAGGCTTGAACTCATGACCCTGAGATCAAGAGATGCATTCCCTGGTGAGAATTCAACTGGTGAGCCACCAAGGTGCCCCAAGTTATATTATCTTTACAGGCAGATGTAGCTGAAAAGATGAAATTTGTATTCATTTGCATATTTAACTAATATCCTTATTATTTTTGTAAGCATATTAATAATTACCATTTTTTATTTTCTTAAATGTTTTATTATGTTATGTTAGTCCCTATACAGTACGTCATTAGTTTCTGATGCAGTGTTCCAAGATTCATTGTTTATGTATAACACCCAGTGCTCTATGCAATATGTGCCCTCCTTAATACCCATCACCGTGCCAACCCACCCCCACCCCCTCCCCTCTAAAACCCTCAGTTTGTTTCTTGGAGTCCACAGTCTCTCATCATTCATGTCCCCCCTCCACTTTCTATCCCCTTCATTTTCTCTTCCTTCTTCTAATGTCCTCCATGCTATTCCTTATGTTCCACAAATAAGTGAAACCATATGATAATTGACTTTGTCTGCTTGATTTATTTCACTCAGCATAATCTCTTCCAGTCCCATCCATGCTGATGCAAATGGTGAGTATTCATCCTTTCTGATGGCTGAGTAATATTCCATTGTATATATGGACCACATCTTCTTTATCCATTTGTCTGTTGAAGGGCATTTGGGCTCTTTCCACAGTTTGGCTATTGTGAACATTTCTGCTATGAACATTGGGGTGCATATAGCCCTTCTTGTCACTACATCTGTATCTTTGGGGTAAATATCCAGCAGTGCAATTGCCAGGTCATAGAATAATTACCATTTTTAAAATATTCAGCTCTTTATCAAGACCTCCTTATTAGTTTTTCAGCTATTCTGAACTTGTTAAGTAAGTACCAATAAGTGTCTTTATTTTTTAAACATTGATTATTGTAGTGGACTGAATGGTAACCCTCAAAATGGTCTGTCAGTGCCCTAATCCCCAGAATCATGAAAGTTATCTTATTTGAAAAAAAAGAGTTTTTGTAGGTTTAATTAAGTTAAGGACCTCAAAATGAGGAGATCACCCTGGATTATCTGGGTGGTGCCTAAGCACCATCACCTGTGTTTTATAAGAAATGAGAAAGGGAAAATAACACAGGTACACAGAAGAAAAGAGACATGTAGAGGAGAAAGCAACATGAAGATGGAGCAGAGAAAGATGCAGGCACAAGCCAAGAATTGGCAGTAACTACCAGAAACTGCAAGAAATGAACTGTCCCCCTGGAGCCTCCAGAGGAGAGTGTGACTTGCTGACTCCTTGATTTTAGACTTCTGGCCTCTTAAAATGTGATAAAATAAATTGTTATTCTTTTATGCCATCATGTTTGTGATAATTTTTTTGAGGACATGAGCCCAATCATTAAACATCTTGTTTCTTTGTTAGGTGACTTGAATTTGGTTTGTTTGTCATGGAGGGGTAGGTCATTTGTGTTAATTACTTGCCCAACCAGTAGTTTTGCTTTCTTGATTTTTTAAATAAGTAAGGACACATATTTTTTACCACAGGAGAAAAATCAGGCATAGATAATAATCATAACCTTTGAATGTTATTCAACAGGAAGGGCTTTTGTGGGAATGCAGACTAAAATTGGTAAATAAGTGGGACGCCTGGGTGGCTCAGTGGGTTAAGCTGCTGCCTTCGGCTCAGGTCATGATCCCAGGGTCCTGGGATCGAGTCCCGCATCGGGCTCTCTGCTCAGCAGGGAGCCTGCTTCTCCCCTCCCCTCTCTGCCTGCCTCTCTGCCTACTTGTGTGATCTCTGTCTGTCAAATAAATAAATAAAATCTTTAAAAATAAAAAAAATTGGTAAATAAGCAATCCAGAACAGACATGAGTTGTATCAATGATTATAAGGCAAATAAATATTTTGGTTGTAGGATTGAACAATTCAGTTGCAGGAATGGGGAGGAGTCAGTTAAGTCTGAGTTGCCTGACCTTGAAATTGTCCTTGCCAACAAGCACTTCTAATTGAGGCGGAGAGAGAAGGTATATGAACTGTGATTATAAAGTAATAAATATTTGCTTTAAAAATAGCATTTACATATGGAAATGCATATTGCCCCTTCCAAATTGATCACTTTAGGAAACATACTATTTTCACAAAACTGCCATTGCTTAAGGGTGGTTTTGGCACTCCTTCCTTGAGATTGTCTTCAAAGCCTGCAACAAGTTGCTTGGAATCTACTTTGGGATGGCAGGTCTTTGTCCTTTGAACAGCTTAATCATTTGGGATCAAGCTCAAGTTTTCTAGGGTGACTTCTTTGAAGTAGAACACATGTATATGCATGCACTTGTATTTGTTTTCTAAAAACAGATTTGTTTCATTACTTTATAGACAGACCCCATATAACATCAGCATTGAAATGGGACATTTTTTAAAATTTAAATTTACCTCCCACAGTTCTGATGAAAAGAATTGATTACTTTATAAGATACACTATTCCCTTGTTACCCAGTTATATTGTTAGAAGAACCTCCAATAGTTAACAGAGACAAGATGTACATATGTGCCCAATTTAGTACATGGAACATAGTACGTTTATAACTTACTCGTGTAGTCCTCAAATGTACTTGCTACAAACTCTACCTTCTGGAGCAGCACAGGTTAATTCTTAATGCTTCTTCTATATGACAAAACTTTAATAAATTAAAAATATATTTACTTAATGTTGCCCTGAAACACCTCTTCTGTAGACCGAGGAGGTCCTTCTGTCATCCTCACATATCAGAATTTCTAGACAGGAGGATACGGTTGAAATAGGTAATAGTACTAGCTAGTGTATGAAAAGGGAGAAATGTGTGATACAGAAAACTAGTAAAATATTCTGTAAATGGGATATCCATAGGCCAGAATTGTCTTGAGGTTTTATGATGGAGATAGAACTTACAGTGAGCTTTAAAATTCAAGTAAAATTTGGACAGATTGAAAACAGAATGGAGTATATCACTTAAGTGAGGTGAAGGGGCTTTTGATTAAATCCTATACAGTGATGAGTAGGCATATTATTTGTTCTGCCTGGGAAAGGGGGACTTGTTTTAAGGGGTGTGGGGAAAATATTAGTAGATAAAATTGAAGACGATTTCATCCTTTAAAACTGGGCCCCTTGCCTAGCAGCTACAGCAGTTCAGGGTGGCTAGGAGGGGAATCAACTCTTTCTGGCAGAGCAGAACTGCTAGTTTTGGTAAAGATGTTAATTACAATGGGTGCTAATTGTTTCTATTTGAAAATTCTTGTAGCAGGTTTTCTGAAAACACTTATGTTAAGTAAGGATTAGGTGAGCAACTAATTGCTGCCAGTAAAGTTTCTACTACTTATGTGTAAAGACTCAGCTGCATAATGAAATTAGCTTGGTGCCTCTTCTGTTATACTGTTCTTGAGAGCTGATAATTAGAAATGTTTTGAGAGAGAAGGTTACAGTTAGGGCTTCAGGAGTTTGGTATATAGGTTCTTTCCCCACCTTTGGATTTTATTATTTATTTTTAAGGCAAATTGTAACTCACTTTAAGGAGGAAAGGCTGAGTTTTTGTCAGTTTTCAAATAAATACATTGTCCACTTGAATTCTTGAATTACATTACAAATGTGTTTTGTGATGTTGGAATAACACTGTGTATACTGAAGACAGCAGAACTTGATTCACTTGTTACTTTAGTGGCCATATAGGTGCATCTTCACTTTCCCTTCCTCTATTCTCACTGTCTCCTTCATTCTCCACTACCCACCAATACAACCTGAGCTCTTAATCTATATCTGTTGCATGCCAACATGCTTGAATCTCTTGATTGGAGTTTCTAGTTCTCACCACAAATGAGGACATAGAATGTGAGTTATTTGAAGTGTCTCAAATGAGACCCTGTAGATGGGCTTTTTTGTGGAAACAGAACTTCTATTTGTGTATCCTCATAGGAGATCATCCATTTCCTGAAGCAGGGAAACAAGGCATAGCGTATTAGTGGTAGAGCAAGGACCTCTGTTGGCCTCTATTTTATACTAGAGGAAGAATTATAATCCTATCATCTTTATTTAGCATGACTTCTACTTCTCTATGTAGCTCCTCCCCTTCAGCACCAATTACTGAGTAATGTACATAGTACATTAAATAAGGTCAAATTTAGCAATCCTAATTCCTGTGGCTAGGGAACATTGAAGCACTTAGTAGTTAACAAATGATATATGTAGATAACCATTAATTATCTTTGCAAATAGGTGCTTTGATGGAGTTTGTTTGGGTTATTTTTTTGTCTGTCTATCCATTGCTGTGTCTGCTAACCACCAAGCAATCAGGGCAAACAAGCCCTGAGCCCCTTTTAAAACATTTTTGTCCAACTGGTTTTGCTGAAAAAAAAAATGGTAGTAGATGTATTACTAGATACAGCTAAGTTAATATTTCAGTCTCTTAAGTTTGTATTTTTTCTTACCTCACCTTGTACATAAAAAGCATTATAAAAATGCTTATTTGAGGGTGCCTGGGTGACTCAGTTAGTTAAGCACCTGACTCTTGATTACAGCTCAGGTCATGATCTCAGGGTCATGAGACCAAGCCTTAATTCAGGCTCTATGCTGGGTGTGGAGCCTACTTAAGATTCTCTCTCTCTCTCTCCCTCTGCCCTCCATTCTCTCTCTAAAAAAGTGCTTATTGACTTATTGAGTTTAATCAGAGATCTAATAACTATCAAATCAGCACCAGCACCTCTTCCAAAATGTTTTGGAACTCTGATACAGTTACAGCCAAAAGTATAGAAAGGGTCTGTTATCTTGGTTTAGATGAGTAACCAAGGCATCTTAGCTCACTTAAAAAGAAATCAGACAGGTCATCTGTGGACTAGAAATCTCCTCAGTCTCTCCTTTCTAGCCCCCCTGTATTAGTGTTCATGAGGCTCGCCAGGGGAGTTGAGGAGGTTTACTGCAAGCAACTATTCTTTGTTCTCTTGAGGTAAATGATGTGGGGAGGAAGGAGACTTAGGAGGTTGTGGAAAGTATTGAAACCCAAAACAGGACCCAGTAGTTTTGAAAGCTTTTATTAATGATAATAATTTGAAATCTTAGGTTAAGCAATGACAAATGCTACAGTTATAAATAGAAGGCTCACCCAAGTGATGCGGCACAAAGAAAAGTTGGAAGCTGGGATAGTTTTCTTAGATCTCTAGGAGAGCGCCTGAAGGATCATTCTTAAGTAGGTATTGAATACTTACTACTGTGGGGAATGCAGAGTTAAACAGAATCCCACCCCCCTGCCACCACCTAGTTTTTAGTTTAATTAAATGAAGAGGAATAAAGAACAATGCAAGGAAAATTATGTTAACTGTCCTAAATGGTATAAGGTGCTGAGATGTGATAAGAGTGATCTGTAAATAACTCTGAGTGAGACTATCACAGGGTAGGGAATACATGTTCCACGCCCCCCCAGGATAATTATTTTTAATAGCTACTGGACTTAATTAAGAGTGACAAGAGACTGCACTCCTTTGAGAAAAGAAGGATAATTTATATCTTAAGTAAAGATTGAACAGGTACTAGAATTTTGCCACAAACTATACAGAAGAGTTAAAAGTATGTTTATTTTTGTACGTATTTATAGGTTCTCATTAGATTTTTGCCATTCTATGCTCTCTTTATACCATAATGATATACGGCGATGATACTAAATGATGTGTGAGAACCCTGTTTTCTTTATATCTGGGTATGGTAGGATGCAGTTTGGAAGGGAGAGCTCTTCACTTATGGCATGACTGAGAACTTAAAAAGCCTCAAAAACCCAACAGTTTAAAGAAAAGCAGGGACCCTGGAGCAGAGCAAAAGCTGTGTACACTGTCTGGAGCTTTCAAAAGACACTCATGTATCATTGCTATGTGTTGTTAATAGCACCTATCCAAGGAATAGCCCATTGGCAAATTGGGAGTGACCAGTTCACATACAGAGGATTCTTCATTGGGAGCATAATAAAATATTAATAAAAATATTGTTGCTTGTTTTTTAAAACATGCCTTGAAAAATAAACAACGTAAAATTACACTACTTTGATTCTATTTTTAAAATTATTTTATTTTAATTCTGGTATAGCTAACAGTGTTCTATTGGTTTCACTGTACAATATAGTGATTCAACAATTCCATACATCACCCAGTGCTCATCATGACAAGTGTCCTCCTTAATCCCCATTACCTATTTAATCCATTCTCAAACCCATCTCCCCTCTGGTAACCATCAGTTTGTTCTCTATAGTTAAGAGTCTGTTTTCTTGGTTTGTCTCTCTTTTTTTAAAAAAAAAAACTCTGCTTGTTTTGTTTCTTAAATTCCACATATGAGTGAAATCATATGGCGTTTTTCTCTGACTTATTTCACCTAGCATTATACTTTCTAGCTCCACCCATGTTGCAAATGGCAAGATTTCATTATTTTTATGGCTGAAAAATATTCTATTGTAGAATGTTCTTTATCCGTTCATCTATTGATGGACACTTGGGCTGCTTTCATACCTTCGCTATTGTAAATAATGCTGCTATAAACATAAGGGTGCATTCTTTTTTTGAGTATTTTCTTTTTTACTGAAGTATGCTTGACACACAATGTTACATTAGTTTCAGATATACAGAATTGTTTTCTTAATTTTATTTTTGGATTGTTCGTTGCAAGTGTATAAAAATACAACTTTTTTTTTTTTGTATATTGGTCTTTGTCCTGGAGTGTTGCTGAACCCATTTATTAGTTCTCATGCTTTTAGAAGTTTCTTGGGATACATAAATATATATATATAATCTATGAATAGAGATTGCTTTATTTATTTTTTACCAATCTAAATATGTTTGTTTTTTCTTGCCTAGTTGCACTGGATAAAAATTCCAATATAATGCTTAATTAAAATGGAATAAGTAGACATTATTATCTTATTCCCGATCTTAGGGGGAATATATTTAGTCTTTCATCATTAAATGTGATGTTAACTATGGGTTTTTTGTAGATGCTCTTTTTCAAGTTGAGAAAATTTTCTTCTATTCTTAACTGTTGAGTGTTTTTATCATAAAAGGGGATTAGACTTTGTCAGATACTTTTTCTGCATCTATATAGATCATCATTTGGTTTTGAACATTCTTCTGTTAATATGGTGTATTATACTGGTCGATTTGGGGAGGTTATGGCAACCTTGCATTCCTAGGATAAATTCATATTAGTCATGGTATATAATTCCTATATTTTGCTGACATCAGTTTGCTAGTACTTTGTTGAGGGTTTTTGTGTCTATATTCATAAGAGATATTCAGACCGGTTATATTTTAAATGTCTCTCAATTTGGGTTTGCCTCCTGTTTTTCTAATGATTAGATACAGATTATATATTTTTGGCAAGAATACCTCAGAAGTATTTTGTACTTCTCAGTGTATCATGTCAGAAAGTACATAATGCCTTACTAGTGTTATTACTAGTGATATTAATGTTATTACTAATGTTATTACTAGTGATATTAATTTTGATCATATAAGTGTTATTACTAGTGATATTAATGTTATTACTAGTGATATTAATTTTGATCATATAAGTGTTTCTAAAATGGGTCTCTTGGAATTTTACCTGAGATGAGCAGTACTTGAAGATCAGAATAGCAAAGATAGAGCTGCATAGTTAGCAAACTTCTCTTTGACCTTTGGGGGGCCAAGGATAGCCAACTGTTAAAAAATGGTTTTTCAAGGTGCTGATTACTGCTATTTTGCCATATTCAGTTGCTTGGAGAGAGTCATGATGATTATACCAATTTTCTGAAGTATTGGGTATAACTTTGGGCAATGAAGCACAAAGAATGTGAACTCTGGAATCTAGTTGTTTGTGTTTAAATTTTAGCTCTGCAATTCATAATTTTGTGACCATGGGTAAATTAATTAGCTTCAGTAAGGTTTAGTTTTCTGACTGTGAAAAAGGCTAATAATAGTATATACTTTGTACAGATTGTGAAGAATAAATGAAATAATGTTCAGTGCTTAGCTTTTAATGAACACTCAAATGTTAGCTATTGATGATATCAAGATAAATTTATAGCATCTGGCCCACATACCAATAAAAGTACATCCATTTTATCTTGCAAATAAATGTCAAAGATTGCCATGCCCCTCCCTGCCCTATGTCTTTCAGTTCCCATATTTCCCAAACTTTTATTATATTCTGAAAGTAAGGATGCTTATCTTTTTATAAGATACCTCTAACAAGCAACACCTAGAATTTGAAGAGGTCAAACATTTTAAGGAAGCCCACAAGAAGGTACATAATGAGGCACAAAGATGCCTTATGCCTAATTTTCAGTCACTCTAAATTTTATGAACATATTATTTTGTTTTTCCTATTCTTCTGTGGTCCTTCTAGCACCTCCACAAAGAAAAAGTAAAGAGAAACAATAGGGGGAAATGAAATCAGTCAAACTTGTTAATTTGGTAGTAGAGGGGAAGGAAGAAGGTTGAAAATTAATGAGTTAAATGAGGTTTGATGTAGTTTTCACCATTAACTTTTTCTCTGTCCCATAGCATCTTAAGATATTGAGAGTTGATTGTCTGTAGGAGTAACAGAAAATGAGGAAGTGCTAAAGAAATACCTCATGGCAAAGGCAAAGCACTTTTTTTCCCTTTCAGGAAACCCTGACCCAAAATAAGTAAAAGTAAAAAAGCAAACTTAGTTATAGCTTTTTTCTAGATTTGTTGAGATATAATTGACATATAACATTGTGTAAGTTTAAGGTATACAACATGATGATTTGCTACACATATATGTTGCAAAATGATTGCCACAATAAGGTTAGTGAACACATCCATCTCCTCACATAATTGCCATTTCTTTTTGGTGGTGAGAACATTTAGGATCTATCTTCCAGAAACTTTCAAGTATATACTACAGTATTGTTAACTGTAATCACCATGATGTACTTTAGATTCCCAGAATTTACTCATCTTATGACACTAGATTTGTACCTTTGACAAAAGCTCCCCATTTCCCTCACCTCACAACCGCTGGCAACCACCTGATTTTTTTTTAGATTCCACATATAAATGCCTCCTAAAATCTATACAAAGACAAACTCACCTACCAGATTTTTAAAAATTTAGGATGGGAATCAAGTATATATCACAAATAATTTAAATGTTCTTCACTTTTATATCATGGTCAGTTAAACAATGAAAAAGAAGAGGGGGGAGGAGAGAAAGAAGATAATTATGTTGAGAAAGGAATGGAGGAGGTATAGGAAGAGAAGGCAGAAAATGTTCCTTCTTTTAAGAAACAGACAGTTGTTCTACTAGAGCACTGTGATTGAAGGTTAATATTTCTACTGTGTAAGATCACTTAGGACTAAAGAAATTAAGGCTATTAATATTAAGAGTTGTCGAAAAATTAAAGAGGATCGTTTACCTAAAAAAAGACCACTGAAAAGAAGTGGCATGATTTCTTTCTTTACATATTTTAAAGACTTAAAAGAAAGAAGAATTAGATTTCTATTATATGGCAGAAAATATGTGGAAAAAAGTTTGTTTCAACATAGGTGAGCATGGAATAGGGTGACTACTTTTACAAGTCAACTGGAGGGGATTATGTTAACTGAAATAAGTCAAGCCTAGAAAGACAATTTTCATATGGTTTCACTCATATGCAGAACATAAGGAATAGCACAGAGGACCACAGAGGAAGGGAGGGAAAACTGAATGGGAAGAAATCAGAAAGGGAGATAAATGGGAGATTCTGGACTCTGGGAAATAAACTGAGGGTTACAGAAGGGGGATGGGGTGGGGGATGGGGTAACCAGGTGATAGGTATTAAGGAGGGCATGTGTGGTGATGAACACTAGGTGCTATATTCAGCTAATGAATCATTGAACACTACATTGAAAACTAATGATGTACTATATGCTGGCTAGTTGAACATAATAATAGAAATAATAAGGGGCGCCTGGGTGGCTCAGTGGGTTAAAGCCTCTGCCTTCAGCTCGGGTCATGGTCTCAGGGTCCTGGGATGGAGCCCTACATCGGGCTCTCTGCTCAGCAGGGAGCCTGCTTCCCCCCCCCCCACCTCTGCCTGCCTCTCTGCCTACTTGGGATCTCTGTCTGTCAAATAAATAAATAAATAATCCTTAAAAATTTAAAAAAAAATAATAGAAATAATAAGAGAAGGCTATAAGGAGATACTTCAGCATCAGATGAACCATCAGATGAAGCTTTAGTTTAGGTGACTTTTAAGGTCTTCCTGACCCCATGGTATGTCTGTTATTAAAGTAATTTGGTGTGTTACTTCTCATAATTCATTAAAGTTTGTGTGGAAAGCTTGTTGTCTTGCCTTAATTTTCTGGAAGGTAGACTATGATGTTATATGAACTGTATGATGACGAGCATATTGTGGGGCTTCTTCAATAGGAACTAACAGGTTAAGACTTAGGCAACAGCATTGATGTTACAGTAATCTTCCATTCTGTGAGTCCATTTGTAATGAATAAAATAAGAAACAAAGAATAAAAATAGCACATTAATGTATTAAATTCTGTTTAGCTTTCTATTCTCAACACTAGGTATTTGTTTCACTGTGAACTTTTGCTTAAATTAGAAGTTTAACTAAATAAAAACATCTCTGAATCTCTAAAGTTCTTTTATTTCACACCAGTGAATGAAATACACTTTTATATTCTCCATCAACCCTTAGTTTGTTCTCTATTGTTAAGAGTCTCCTATGGTTTGCTTCCCTATTCTAATGGTACAAATAAATAAGGGTGAATAAGAATAAATAATTTAAATGGATAAATCACATTTCAAATTGGACTTTAAAGTGTATAAAATGCATTGTGTAAGAAATCTGTACAAAGTATGTGTTAATATGCTAATGTGCTAATGTTCACAGATTTTATTACATTTTCATTTAAGTTGTTGGGAAGAGTTTAATAGGTCACAGTAGATGCTATGCTATACCCATTTTCTTGCCAAGTCTTCAATTGCTGGAGAAAAAGAGTTATTTGTGATATGGATGTTTTGCTTACTTTTACATAAAAGTAAGAAATTTTAGGGTTAAGTATAATTCATTCAGGAAATCTGTGTTTACTGATGAGGTTTTAAAGAAAGTCATATCAAGTAAAGGGGAAGCACTTAAGCAGGAGGATCATCAAGAACCATTAAAATGTTAATCTAGCTTTTAAAAAGCAATGCTTTTATCTCTAAGTGTAAATAGGGTGTTTGCTTATTCATTACCTATTCATTCTAAATAGAATAAATCATTTGGGAATTAAGAAAGCAGGAACTCATCTTTTCCAATCTATAAAGAAAATGATTGACTAAATTAGCTACAAAGCCAATATTTTAGTTTCTTTTCATATTGACTGGGCTTGAATTTCTTTAAAAAAAACCTTACCTTAGATTTGTAAGTTTCAAAGATATGTTCACTTAATTTAACGCATAGATAATTTTGCTCTAAATAAAAATGGCATAAATGCTCATTGTTTTTGGTGAGAAATAATCAACAAAATGAAAAGGCACCCTATGGAATGAGAGAAAATATCTGCAAGTCATATATCTGATAAGGGATTAATATCCAAAATAGATAAAGAACACACCACTCAATGGCAAATGACACAAAACAAAACAAAAAAATCCAATTAAAAAAATGGACAGAGGAACTGAACAGACATTTTTCTAAAGAATACATACAACTAGCCAACAGATACATGAAAAGATGCTCAACATAACTAATCATCAGAAGAATGCAAATTAAAATCATGATAAGTTATTACTTCACACTTGTTAGGGTGGTCATCAAAAAGACAAGAGATAACAAGCGCTGTAAAGGCTGTGGAGAAAACAGCATCCATGTGCACTGTTAGTGGGAAAGTAAATTGGTTCAGCCACTCTGCAAAACAGTATGATGGTTCCTCAAAAAAAACTAGGACTGTCCTATGATCTAGCAATCCCACTTCTTGGTATATATCTAAAAAAAAAATCCAATCAGGGTCTTGAAGAGGTATCTGCATTTCCATGTTCATTGCAGGATTATTCACAATAGGAAAGATATGAAAACGATCTAAGTGTCAGCAGAAGAATGGATAAAGATGTGAGATGTGTGTGTGTGTGTGTGTTATTCAGCCATAAGAAGGAAATCCTGCCATTTGGACAACATGGGTAGAACTTGAAGGCATTGTCCTAAATGAAATAAGTCAGACAAAAATAAATACTGTATGATATCATTACGTATGGAATTTTAAAAAGCAAAACTCATGGAAACAGAGTAGAATGGTGGTTGCTAGGATCTGGGGGTTGGTGAAAAGGTAATGTCAATTATCTCTCAATAAAGCTGAAGAAAAATTTTAAATAAATAAATTTAAAAAGGAAGCCAGAGGTCAATGTGAGCTGGGGTAGTTGAAGAAAACTTTTTGAAAAAGGTATAACTTGAACAGGATAGTGAAAGGAACTCGAATTTAAGGAAAATAATGCAATTTCCTATTTGATTAATGAATGGTGTTAAGGTGCAGAGACAGAAATAGAAATATTGCTGTATGGGGGAGCCAGTAATGTAGTAGTTTCTTTAAGGGGTAAAGATTAATATTAGGGAATAGTGGCAGAGAATGTTGAAATACATTAGCTTCATATCATGAAGTGCCTTAATACCAGGCTAGGGAGCCACTGTGAGCAGTGGGGAACAACTGATGGTTTTTGAGTAGGGAGATAAGGGCATGTGCAAAGAGGATGTTTTTCAAGAGAGAGTTTTTGCTAAGCAGTGCAGAAAATGTTTTGGAGGCACAGAGAGCAGCTGGAAAGCTCTTGCTCTAACCCAGCTGGGGGAGAATGAGGGCCTAGCATGTAGCATAGGCATTGCAAAAAGATACAATAGTGATTAGATTTGGTGACTCCGATAGAGTTAGGGCAAAGGAATGGCTCTTAGTTGCTCAGATTTGAAACCCTGAAATAATTGTGACTTTGACAGAAATAAGATAGTGGTTGTAATTCCAGGCATTTTTCAGTGATCCTGAAAGGATTTATTTCTGTTAGCTTTGATATATAAAATAAGAAATCATTCACTTTCATGATGAAGCTGAAAATTAATATTAAAAATGTAAAATATAAGTCACTTTTAATTATATACCTACATATCTTCTAAAAATAAACTCTAGATCTGAGTTGTAAAAAATGTATATTAAGGTTGAATCAAACAAGTATGCATTTTTATAGAAATATTAATTAAATTGAGTTGTCTTGATTAGTGATTTAAATCAGTGTATTTTATTCCATTAATGCAAAGATTTTGTGCCCTCTGTGGGGGTCTCTGGAAAGGCAAGACAACTTACTGACAGCTGGGACCGGAACATTGCCAAGCCGGTTTCAGAGCTCAGCCCACTTTGTCTAGAAATTAAAGTCAAGAGAAAGTTCCCTGAAGCTCCACAACAACACAAATATGTGTGGGGAGTCATTTATGAACCAACATGGAGTTGAAAAGCAAGAAGTCCATTATATTCAATCTCACATTGTTTTGTAATTGTTCCATGTCAATTATATATTCAGTCGTGTATTGTTGTCTAATTGTTTTGTGTCAGTTACATATTCTTCCTTCTATTATTGTTGAATTGCTTATTTCACATACATTAGACACAATATTCCTAGGTAAACTGGAAGTTCCCCAGGGGCAGAGACTATGCTTCCCTTTTGTTCCCTCCAATGAATAGCATGATACTTGGCACATGGCTAAGAGTTGAGGTAGAATAAGGCATATTAGAATATTTGTCTGGATCCATAGTACTATTGTGCACTTCAGTAACACTTTAGATTACACAACAGTACTGTAAATGTTGACTTTATACCAGCAAAATGATTTTATATTCCTAGGACAGTTAGTCCCAGAGATACTGGGATGTTTGTATATAATCATGCAGACACAAACTAAGAAGTAGAAATATATACTTATCTGTCAAATGAGTGGATCTGACCGATTAATGACCTTTTCTTGGCTTTTCCACTCAGGCCTGCTAGTTAAATTCACCAAGCTCAGAATTTCCTCAACTGCAAAATAGAACGAGAATTTCTACTGTGGCAACTAGTTGTGATAATTAAATACAATAACAGGTAAATATCCTGGCAGTACCAGTTCCTGGGAGTGAGAACAAGTAAACCATCATCCATTTTGTTGAGATATGCTAGAGGGATGAAAATAAATCCCTTTTTTGGACAAATCTATTCAGAAATTCTGGTTCTGAGTAACAGTATCTGTGACCAATATTAAGGTACTGTGAAGTTCTAAAATACTGTGATTATGTTCATGATCCCTCTTCATGTATATTGTCATTTATGGTAAACAAAATGCTTCCACAGCTCTTATCTCATTTGATCTTCACAAAAGAAATAAATGTGTTAAAAGCATTAATTTCTTTATTTAGTCCTTAATACATGCTAAAGCAATCCATGTGCTCAATAAAAACATTGAGTACTAGTGATGTTGGCGATGTATCAGTGAAAATACAGATGATACAGATAAAAATTCCTGCTGTCATGGAACTCACATTCTGGTGGATTGAACTCAGTGAAGAAATCTGGCTACTAGTTCTGATGTAGTTGTTAACTCACTAGTTGTAAGAGAAATATGCCTGTGTTTACATTTGTATATGCATGTGTTCTTATACAAATGTTTTCCCAAGACGTTTATTGTTTCAAATAGATTATTGTCTCCAATAGAATACTGGTTTAATCCCACCCAAAGTTTAAAGAATGCATAGTATTGGTCTGGTCTCTGGTAGCATCTCTGGGCAGCACTTGGTGAAATGCCTTGTCTCCAGGAGGGAACTAAGGAGAGTTGGTGTGTTTTTTTCCAGCATGTTATTTTATACAACTGCTTTTCATTTTGCTTTTTGTTTTGTTTCAATTTTGAGTTTAATGAAAAGTAATGTAGACCCTCTGTATTGTTTGCTTCCTTTTTGTTTAATTAAGGCTGTGCCATCTAATTATTACAGCTCCTTAAATATTCTCAATTGAATAAAATAATTATTTTCTAAGTGTTTTTTCACCTCTCTTCTTTATTTTCACATCCTCCCTGGGAATTTTGGGCCTGTCATTATGATTGCTGTTTGACAGCAGGAGGAACTAAGGTATAAAGAAAGTAAATACTCTCTAGGGTTAAAAAGCAGAAAGTGTTACTTGTAGACTTGTGCTTTCTTCACTATAGCAGTTTTCCCCAGCTCAGCCAGTCAGTAATCTATCACACCAAGAGAGAAGGCAGCAGTTATGCTGAACTTGGAGCCGAAAGACTTGGCCTCTGGACCTAGTTCTGCCTCTTTTATGATCATGGACAAGCAGCTAAGCAGTCTGGATGTCAATAAAATGGGATAAGTGATAAGCCTTTCTATAACTCTCTTTTTGTATACCTTTCTCTAATCTTCTCTTTGTTTTTTTTTTAATCTCAGCTTTTCTTTCTTCTATGTCTTATCCTGCTGAGACTAGCTTTGTCTCTTGTAGCCTTGACTTTGACTTTTTTTTTATTTAGAGAGAGAGTGAGAGCAGGGAGAGAGAGAATCTTAAGCAGGCTCCATGCCCAGTGTGGAGCCAGACACAGGGTTCAATCTAAGGACCCATAGATGAGACCTGAGCTGAAATCAAGCCAGACATGTAGTCGACTGAGCCACCCAGGCACCCCTGGCTCTGTTTCAGTCTGCCCCTCAACCTCTTGGTATCATATTGTCCTATATAATATTCATTTGTCTGTTTCTTGCATCATCCTTGAATGAACAGAAAGTGAACCTAATTTGGCATCTTTACAAAGGATACAATATCTTAATTCATTGCTTATCAAAAGAATATGAAATATTAAACACAATGAAGATTAAAGATCTTAAATAATTTGGTAAAGATCTATTTTACTTTAAGGAGCTAATGAAGAAGTTTATTTAAATACATTTTTGGGGCATCTGGGTGGTTCAGTGGGTTAAAGCCTCTGCCTTCAGCTCAGGTCATGATCCCAGGGTCCTGGGATCGAGCCCCTCATTGGGCTCTCGGCTCAACGGGGAGCCTGCTTCCTCCTCTCTCTCTGCCTGCCTCTCTGCCTACTTGTGATCTCTGTCTGTCAAATTAATGAATAAAATCTTAAAAAATACATTTTTAAAAAGAGGCTATCAAGCTAAGGAAACTATATTACATTGGTGTGCGGGATACATAGATGTATGTTATAATTTTAATTAAGTTTGGATGTTATTTGGATCTGATATGTAAAGTGTGTGTACCAAAGGAGTTATCATTAGTGATTAATAGTGAGTAGAATAGCTTTTGAAATGTGTAAGTTACTGTTTACTGAGGCTGAATGCTAGAAATACTGATAGCATGAAATTCTACCTCCTAATTACTCCCAGGGTCCAGTTCTGCTTTCTATCTAATCTTCACTAAATCATAGCATATTTTTCAGAACATTATAATTTAGATATCTGGTTGAAAGGAGAGGGATTAGTCAAACAACACAAATGTTCTCTTTGAAGCTAGATTTTTCCTTCTTTTATGTCCATATGAGAATATATTATGTTACCCAACCTTTAATACCCTTATTTTAAGATTATTCTTGATGCCTGAGAGGCAAGGGCAAAGAGCACAGAGTCTTTCTTCCTACATCACTTAGGAGTTTAGCATCCTGGGACCTTGGGGGAAATAAAGGAATCTTGTTCCTGTGCTGTGGGGAGTCAAAAAAGTGGGAAGCTGGCTATAGGATGCTGCTAGTCTCTCCCAGTCTGGAGGAGGTTGGGTTCAAAGAATTTAACTAGCCTACTGGCTCAGAGAGATGGCTAAGTTACACTACCTTACTTAGAGGAATGGATGGCTTTTCCTGATGGTATGTGAACTTAGTCTTACCCCTTCATTGCTGGTCTCCCCAATTTACACTCTGTGACATTTGCTGCTAGCTAAGGAATGAGCTATAAGTGAACACCTGAAGCTAGTGGAGGGTTTGTATTTGTCTATAAGATTTTGCTAAATATATGAATTGTAGTTGTAACACCAGACACAAGGTAATGTTATCAACAATGAGACCCTGAAATGGAGACAGCTTCTACTTCAAGTAGGATGGTTTCTTACACAATTTCTATGGGAAGGAGTCATTCCCGTGCCACATAGCCTACAGATAACATGGAAGGAAAGGGAAAATGAAAGGGGAAGTAATACTGAGAGATGACATTAGAAAGTCAACAATGTATGTCTTATCTTGGAAGATCTTGGATACCAGGCTGAGGAACATAAAATTTATTGTTTACATGTATAGTTAGAACAAGTCTTTATCATGATCTGGGTTATAAAAGAAGAGTATAGCCTTGAGATTTAAACAAACCTGGCTTTGAATTACTCTTTATGATACTTACTATGGGATTTTCCCTATGTTGCTGCTTCTTCAATGTGCTTTAATTTTCTCTTTTGTAGAGTATAGGTAATAATAATTTAGCTTAAATAATTATTAATATTAAATGTTGCAAAAATTAAGTGAGATAATGTACATAAAGTTTAGTGCCTGTTATGTTTTAGGTACTCAATAAATAGTAGCTATTATGAGATCTTTGGACCTCCTTATAGCCCATTGATTCCAGTTTGGTGAATAAGCTTGGAAGAAGCAAATGAGGTTGGTCTCTGTTTAGCCATTATATCACTTCCAATCTGTAGAACACTTGATAACACAGAAAACTGAAGCCTAGAAGATTAATGGATTGCCCAAGATGACATAATAAGGTCAGAGCTAGGGAGGAGTCAAAATGGCGGAGAAGTAGCAGGCTGAGATGATATCAGGCAGCAGGAGATCAGCTAGATAGCCTATCAAACCATTCTGAACACCTACGAATCCAATAGGAGATCGAAGAGAAGAAGAACAACAATTCTAGAAACAGAAAATCAACCACTTTCTAAAAGGTAGGACCAGCGAAGAAGTGAATCCAAAGAGACGGGAAGATACACCCCGGGGGGAGGGGCCAGCTCCCGGCAAGCAGCAGAACAATGGAGCACAAAATCAGGACTTCAAAAAGTCTGCTCCATGGACGGACATCACTCCAGAGGCTAAGCTGGGGTGAAGACCTCACGGGGACAGCGTGGACTCAGGTCCCGCGGGGTCACAGAAGGATCGGGGGTGTCTGAGTGTAGCAGAGCTCACAGGTATTAGAGCAGGGAAGCCAGCTACGGAGACAGAGCCGAGGAGTGAGCTCTCAACTCGGGGTTTCCTAGAGCTGTGATCTGTGACATGGGCTGGTGCTCTGTGCGAGGGGTCCCCACAAGACCCGGGGAGACTCCGACCTGGGAGAGCTCAGGGATCTACGGGGTTCAGAGACTCCAGGTGGGACTCTGCCAGGGACAGAGAGGCTTGGTCACAGGCTGGGTGACCTCGGAGCACAGTCAGAAGCCAGTGAGATGGGACTGATTATGCACGATTTTCTCCAAGCGCAGCTGGAGGCTGGGGAGACGGGAGTGATTAAGCGTTTTTCTCTGAAGGCACACTGAAGACTGGGGCCTCTAGCTCTCGGCTCCTCCGAGCCAGTGATTGGGAGGCTGCCATTTTCATTCCCGTCCTCCGGAACTCTACAGAAAGCATTCAGGGAACAAAAGCTCCTGAAAGCGAACCTGAGAGGATTACTTAGCCCGGCACCTGGTAAGGGTGGTGCAATTCCGCCTGGGGCAGAAACACTTGAAAATCACTACAACAGGCCCCTCCCCCAGAAGATAAACAAGAAATCCAGCCAATACCAAGTTCACTTAACAGGGAGAACAGCAGATTCTTATCTGGACAAAATGACAAGGCGGAAAAACTCACCACACACACAAAAAAAGAACAGGAGGCAGGACCGAAGGCTAGAGACCTAATCAATACAGACATTGGTAATATGTCAGATCTGGAATTCAGGACGACGATTCTCAAGGTTCTACCTGGGCATGGAAGATATTAGAGAAACCCTGTCTGGAAAAATAAAAGCCCTTTCTGGAGAAATAAAAGAACTAAAATCTAATCAAGTTGAAAAAAAAAAAAGCTATTAATGAGGTGCAATCAAAAATGGAGGCTCTTATTGCTAGGATAAATGAGGCAGAAGAAAGAATTAGTGATATAGAAGACTAAATGACAGAGAATAAAAAAGCTGAGCAAAAGAGAGACAAACAACTACTGGACCATGAGGGGAGAATTCGAGAGATAAGTGATACCATAAGACGAAACAACATTAGAATAATTGGGATTCCAGAAGAAGAAGAAAGAGAGAGAGGAGCAGAAGGTATATTGGAGAGAAATATTGTAGAGAATTTCCCTAATATAGCAAAGGGAACAAGCATCAAAATCCAGGAGGTGCAGAGAAGACCCCACAAAATCAATAGGAATAGGTCCACACCCCGTCATCTAAGAGTAAAATTTGCAAGTCTTAGCGACAAAAAGAAAATGCTGAAAGCAGCACAGGACAAGAAGTCTATAAGATACAATGGTAAAAATATTAGATTGGCAGCAGACTTATCCACAGAGACCTGGCAGGCCAGAAAGAACTGGCATGATATATTCAGAGCACTAAACGAGAAAAACATGCAGCCAAGAATACTTTATCCAGCTAGGTTATCATTGAAAATAGAAGGAGAGATAAAAAGCTTCCAGGACAAACAAAAACTGAAAGAATTTGTAAACACCAAACCAGCTCTACAGGAAATATTGAAAGGGGTCCTCTAAGCAAAGAGAGACCCTAAAAGTATTATCAGAAAGGAACAGAGACAATATACAGTAACAATCACCATACAGGCAATACAATGGCACTAAATTCATATCTCTCAATAGTTACCCTGAATGTAAATGGACTAAATGCCCCAATCAAGAGACACAGGGTTTCAGAATGGATAAAAAAACAAAACCCATCAATATGCTGCCTACAAGAAACTCATTTTAGACCTGAAGACACCTCCAGATTGAAAGTGAGGGGGTGGAAAACAATTTACCATGCTAATGGACATCAGAAGAAAGCTGGGGTGGCCATCCTTATATCAGATCAATTAGATTTTAAGCCAAAGACTACAATAAGAGATGAGGAAGGACATTATATCATACTCAAAGGGTCTGTCCAACAAGAAGATGTAACATTTTTAAATATCTATGCCCCTAACATGGGAGCAGCCAACTATATAAACGAATTAATAACAA
>RCUC01044041.1:0-18085 GCA_003697995.1 Taxidea taxus jeffersonii
TTTTTTTGGACCAGGCTTGGCACCTAATTTGGTAAGTCACTTATATGCCTTGCTTTGTATAGCCTTCTAATGTCCTTAGAGGTAGATATTATTTCTTTCTTGCATCTAAAGAAACAGAGGTGCTGGGGTGAACCATTAGTTCCAGGTGGTATAGTGAGGTCTGCCTATTCCAGAGCCTATATTTTAAGAACACTGTTTTCCAAAATTAGGTCCCCCTCACCCCCACCAAAAATGTAGAAATAAGAAGATGCTTTGTCAACTGGGAAAGGCTGAGAAATCAAAGATGGCCAGCAAAATATTTCTCTGGAATACAGATGAACAATTAACATCAACAAGAAATAAAGTTTAAGATGAGGGATAAAGCATTACGTTTCTTTGCCATTTGGCAGTATGGAACATTCAAGTAACTTGGAAGAAACAATTTCAATACGATGTAAATTTAAAAATATTCTCAACCCCTTTTTTGGCCCAGAGTGCATAAATGTCCTGAGCTGTCTGTACTTTTAGACCAGAAGTCATCCGGTGAGTGAATGCTCATAAAAAGGTAATGGTCAACATTTACTGAGTGCCTTGTATGCAAAATGAGCTGGGCAAGGACATTACACACTTAGTTTTACCTGATTCTCAAAATTAGCCTTCAGTCTCCATCAGTGATAATCCTTGATTAAGCAAATAAAGAAACTATGTAAGATTTCTGCCTGTGCTTTCCTGGTGGTAGCATGTTAATCTTGATCTTTTAGAGAAAGTAACTCATTTTGACATTAGAAGAATTTTTACTATTTTATTCTTTTTTGTGTGTTTCACAATTTAAAAAAATCTTTTAATTATTTCCTCCTTTTATCTCCCTATTCTTTCCCACCTTTATTTCAGTGCTGCCAAGCACAATATCCTATAAAAAGTATAAAACATAAAAATGAAACATATCGGGGCGCCAGGTGGCTCAGTGGTTTAAAGCCTCTGCCTTCAGCTCAGGTCATGATCTCAGGGTCCTGGGATCGAGCCCCACATTGGGCTCTCTGCTCCACGGGGAGCCTGCTTCCTCCTCTCTCTCTGCTTGTCTCTCTGCCTACTTGTGATCTCTGTCTGCCAAATAAATAAATAAAATCTTTAAAAAAAAATAAAACATATCAAAAGATCTTTAATCATAAAGAATAAGGTCAGGGAAGTTAAACCAAGTTTGGATTTGTATATTCAGTTGGAGTAATTTTCCCTCACAACAAAAAAATAAGCCCTGTGTTGCTAAGCTAGAGCATGCAATGTTGAAAATTCGTCAGGGCTGGCTCACTTTGACATGTGTTTCTTTCTATCTTTTAACAATAAAGTTAAACATAATGAACCAAAAAAGACATAGCTCTATCAAGCAAGGTACCTGAGATTTCATCTTGATTGTCATGCCACTCATGGCTCTGTAGGAAAATCACGTTGTCTTTCTGTATCTCAATTTCCTGTCTTTAAGATGTGCACAATGATACTTATTGGTAGTAAATACAATCTATAAGATTTTATTCTTATAAATAGCAAGATCTCCTGCTTATTACAAACAATCAGTAAAGGGAATTTTGAAGTCATGCAGATTTTAGAGAGCTGAGATAGATCTTAGTAGACCCAACAACTCACTTTAAACACAAGAAAACTGAGGCCCAGAAGATGTAAGGGCATTTAGCAATTTAGACACAAAGCTGTTTTATTTTTTTTTTTTAAATCAAGGATTTTCAAATGTTTCACAATTTTTCAATGATATTCTAAAGTATATATGTTCTTATTACCTTACATAAGATAATGATTAAGACATGTCAATAATCAGCTTTTGTAATATAATTGCCAGCTAGTCATATATTAAGAGCATATCATAAAAAGAAAATGGGCAAATTGCATGGGTGGAAAAGGAGCAAAGAAGATATATAATATTAAACATTCACTAAAACTGTTCAAGTCTACTATTGAAGAAATGAGGATGAAATAAAATACCCTTTTTGTCTATGAAAAATTTATGGGAAATGGAAGAGGATTTAGTCTTATAAATCATTGGTTGGAGTATAAATTCTTCCAATTAAAAGGTAATATGAGGAGTGAAATGGCAAATTAAGTAGACAAGTTCTTGTTACTTTTGTATTTTTTTTTAAGAAAAGAAAAAATAAACTGTCAAAACTGTATTTGCCAGAGCTCTGGAAAATAGTCAAACCTTTACGGCAACAAAGAAAATGTGCATTAAAATAAATCCATATCCATAATGGCTGAAAAGTTATGTGGCATTTTTACTCATCCTTGGCCCAGCCTGGTCCTTGGTCTTGAAGTAGTGACAACCATGTTCCTATTTCCCTCCTTTGAACTCAAGGAAATAAAATAGATTCTATTTATAAATTATGGTGAACATGTATTCTAACCATGCTGAAAATTTGATGCAGGCACTTGTACATGCTTTGGCTAACTCAGAACTCAAGCAATTCTGTTCATAAAATGTTCAAGGCAGGCTACAGACCCACAGATACCAGCAACAAAAGATTACAAGTGGAGACACATAAGAGATGAATTAATGTTTTGGGGAAAGCTGGAATGTGGCTTTTGGAGAAATTAAATCATTCCAAGGCATCCATATAAATATTATTTATATTTATATTACACACACACAGGAATTTAGAAAACCATACTCAGGCTCTGCAAGATACACAGAAAACCTGAGATGGTATTAACCTTTCATCTCAGGCTGAACTTTGGGTTCAGGGAAAGTATAGCTAAGTGTGGGAAGTGTGCCTCAGTAACAATCAATCTCTGAAGAGTGGGAGGCCTCCTGTTACTCAAGAAAATCCGTCAAAAATTGACTGAACACAATTAAAGTAACATAGATGTCACTGCATATGACAATAGTCTTTGCTAAAATGGCCTGGAAAACTCTCAAGATAAACTAACTCAGAAGGCTTCAAAAGTAATAATTTTTTAAATCCTTGAAGATCCTGGGGAAGAGAGAAATTGTGGTTTCCATGGTTATCACATTACAAAAGCCAAATGCTCCCTTTTCAGAGGAAAAAAAAAAGTAAATTATAGTACATACCAAAAAAATTATGAATACTTAGGGGAGGAGCTAAGATGGCAGAGAAGTAGGAGGAACCTCGGCTTGCCTTGTCCCTTGAACTCAGCTAGATAAATATCAAGTCATCCTGAATACCCAGGAAATTGACCCAAGGACTGACAGAACCAACTGCATAGCTAGAGGGAGAAAAGAGGGCCACATCATGGAAGGTAGGAGTTGCAGAGACATGATCTGGGGGAGAAACAGATCGTGGGTGTTATGGAGGGGAGACAACCCTGATCTTGGAGAGATGGGGGAAGAAAGAGAAAGAGGGAGGGAAACAGGAGCACACAAGAGATTGCACAAAGAAAACACTTTCCCCAAAGTATTGACTGGGAAAATGAGAGGGGCTAATTTTTGTGAGTGTTTTACAACCAGCTGGTGTGAAAGACTGGAGTATTAGAGGTCTGCAGCATGGCTGGTGTAGAGCCCTGGAGCACTGCAGTGTCCCTGTGGAGAAGGAGAGTAGAGAGCATGATCTGAGGATCCCCTGGACACTTGGGAGAGATGGTTTGCCTTCCTTGAAGTGTATCTGAGAGAGGTGGAGTTCTCTCTCTGGGGACAAAGGAGCTGGTGAGTGCCATTTCTCTCACCCACCCCTCAGCATAAGCTACTTCAGTAAGCAGGACAACACAAACAGTGGCAGCTTTTCAAGCTTACTAAGTGGCAGCTTACCAAGCCCTGCTCTCTGTGCTCTGCTGATGCTGCTTTTCTCAGGTCCCTTCTCCAGAAGCACAACCCCCTTGCACATACCATATCTACTGACCACAGAGTTCTGCAGAGTTTTAGCCCTAGTGGATATAGCATCAGGTCTCTTTTAACAAGCAGACCAGAACACACCTGGTTAAAACTCACCACAGTCTGGCCTAGGTCCAAATGCTCCCCACCACAGACAAGGAGAAACCCTGCAGAGGACTGACCTGAAAAATAGACCAATCAAAATACAACAGCAGAGTGCACACAGAGGTATATATTCACCAGAGGCATGTCCTGAAGCACCAGGCTTCATGACCTCTTCTTCAAAAAGCCATTACTCTCAGAAGCTAAATATAACAGGTTTTCCTAACACACAGAAGATAGAGATCTGGACAAGATGCCAAGACAGAGGAATTCATTGCAAAAGAAAAAACAAAAAGGGATCTATCTGAAACAGATATAAGTAATATGCTTGAAACAGAATTTAAAGCAACAATCATAAGGATACAGGTTGGGCTTGAGAAAAGCATACTAGTCACCAGGGAGTCCCTTACTGTAGAAATAAAAGACCTAAAAGCTACTCAGGCCAAAACAGAAAATGCTGTGGCCACAATGAGAAGCTGATTGGATGCAATGACCACAAGTGATGGATGAAGCAGAGGAAGCAATCTGTGATACAGAAGAAAAAATTATGGAAAATAACGAAGCTGAAAGAGAAGGAAAGAAAACTATGAGATCACAAATGTAGACTTAGGGAACTTGGCAACTCCATAAAGTGTAATAACATTCATATCACAGGAGTCCCAGAAGAAGAGAGGAAAACATGGGTAGAAGTTTGATTTTAGGAAATTATAGCAAAAAACTTCCCTAATCTGGAACAGGCATTCAAGTCCAGGAGGCACAGAGAACTCTCATCAAATTCAACAAAAGCAGCCCACACCAAGACAAATTTATAGTTAAATTTGCAAAATCTAGAGATGAAGAAAAATCCTACAAGCTGCAAGGAAAAAGAAGTTCTTAACTGATAAGTGGAGACAAATAAGGTTAGCAGCATATCTGTCCACAGAGACCTGGCAGGCCAGAAGAGAGGGACATAAATATATTCAATGTGCTGATTGGGAAAAAATATGCAACCAAAAATACTCTATCCAGTAAGGCTGTCATTCAGAATAGCAGAAGAGACTTTTCCCAGTCAAAGAAAAGAAAAACTAAAAGAATTTGTGACCACTAAACCAGCCCTGAAAGAAATATTAAAGGGGACTCTTTGGGAGAGAAGAGCCAAAAGCGACAAAAACTAGAACAGAACAGAAAAAATCTCCAGAAACAACGACTTAACAAAATAAGTAATACCAAGACACTAAATTCACATGTCATAGTAATCACTCTGAATGTAAATGGACTAAATGCTCGAATCAAAAGACATAGAGTGTCAGAATGGGTAAAAACAAAACAAAACAAAACAAAAAAACAAGACCCATCTGTATGCTACCTAAAAGAAGCTCCTTTTTAAAAATCATTATTGTGTTCAGTTAGCCAACATAAAATACATCATTAGTTTTTGATGTAGTGTTCAATGGTTCATTAGTTGCGTGCAACACCTGGTGCTCATCAGAACACATCCCCTCCTTAATACTTATCACCTGTTACTCCATCCCTTCACCTCCCTAGAAGAGACTCATTTAAGACCTAAAGACACCTGCAGATGGAAAGTGAGGGGATGGAGAATCATTTATCATGCTAATCAATGTCAAAAGAAAGCTGGAGTTGCCAAACTTATATCAGAAAAACTAGATTTTTAAAAAGATTTTATTTATTTATTTGACAGAGAGAGATTACAAGTAGGCAGAGAGGCAGGCAGAGGAGAGAGGGGGGAAGAGGGCTCCCCGCTGAGCAGAGAGCCCAATGGGGGTCTCAATCCCAAGACCCTTCGACCATGACCTAACCTGAAGGTAGAGGCTTAACACTCTGAGCCACCCAGATGCCCTGAAAAACTAGATTTTTAAATGAAGGCTGGAAAAAAGATGAAGAAGGAGTTGGAGTCTATCCAACAAGGAGACCTAACAATTGTTAATATTTATTCCCCCAACTTGGGAGCACCCAAATATATAAAACAACTAATAACAAACTTAAAGGAACTCATTGATAATAATACAATAATAGTCCAATAATGGACTTTAACACCCCACTTACAGCAATGGACAGATCACCTAAGCAGAAAATCAACAATGAAACAATGGCCCTGAATTGCACACTGGACTGGAGGGATTTAACAGGTATGTTCAGAACACTCCATCCTAAAGCAGCAGAATACACTTTCTTTTCAAGGGCACATGGGACATTCTTCAGAAGAGATCACATACTTGATCACATATCAGGCTTCAACAAGTACAAAATGATCTGAACTTTCCATGCATATTCTCAAACCCCAATGCTATGACACTTGAAGTCAAGCACAAGAAAAAAAATTTAGAAAGACCACAAGTACAATGAATGGTCAACCAGGAAATTAGAGAAGAAACTAAATATAAAAAAGAAAGAAAGATGATAATGAAAATACATTGATCCAAAACCTTTGGGATGCAGCAAAAGTGGTCTTAAGAAGGGAATATATAGCAATACAGTCGTATCTCGAGAAGCAAGAAAAATCTGAAATAAATAAATGAACTTTACACATAACAGAGTTATAAGAACAACAAATGAAGCCTGAAGCCAGCAAAGGGAAGGAACCAATAGGGATTAGAGCAGAAAGAAATGATAAAGAGAAAACAACAACAACAAAATGCTGTAGAATAGATAATAGAAACCAGGAGCTGAGTCTTTGAGAGAATTAAATTAATTAAAATTGTTAAACCAGACATGTGAAAAAGAAAAGAGAAAGAACCCAAATAAAATAAATGTGAGAGGAGAGATTACAACCTACACCACAGAAATACAAACAATCATAAGATAATATTATGAATAACTCTATGCTAACAACTTGGGCAATCCGGAAGAAATGGATAAGTTTCTAGAAACATAGAATTTAGAAAACTAATAAACTGAAACAGGAATAAACAGAATACTTGAGGAGACTAATAACCAGCAAAGACATTAAATCGGCAATCAAAAAATCACCCAACAAATAGAAGTCCAGGGCCAGATGGCTTCCCAGAGGAATTCTACCAAACATTTAGAGAAGAGCTAACACCTA
Organism: Taxidea taxus jeffersonii; assembly: GCA_003697995.1. Taxonomy (NCBI): domain Eukaryota; kingdom Metazoa; phylum Chordata; class Mammalia; order Carnivora; family Mustelidae; genus Taxidea; species Taxidea taxus. The sequence goes on from RCUC01044041.1 coordinate 6,954, forward strand.
TTCTTCTCAAATTGTTCCAAAATAACAAAAAATGGAAGTAACACCATAAGTTACCTAGGACCAATCCTAAATAAAGAGGTTAAAAAAAAAAATCTGAACTCTGAAAACTATAGAATACTTTTACTGAAAGATATTGAGGATGACTACAAAGAAATGGAAAAACACTCCATGGTCAGGAATTGGAAGTACAAATATTGTCCAAATATCTCTACTTCCCAAAACAATCTGCATCTTTGATGTAATTCCCTCTCAAAATAGAAAATACAAAATATATATCAATATGTAGAAAAATAGATATAGATAGATATATAAAATATATATCAATATATATCAAAATACAAAATATGTATGTGAGGTTATTAACTCGCATAGTATGGAAGAACCAAGAGTGCCACTTCCTCATTGTAGTACCAGACAATGCAAACCCCTAGCTCTTATGAAACAGCACTGAGCTTCACAACAGGAAGTACAATCCACTACCAGTAAATAAAGCCCTCCCTTCCCTTTTGTCATGCCTCAGAACTTCCCCCTCATTAGTTCCAAATCCTTTTACAGATGGTTACTTTGGAGTGTGAATTTCCTTCTGATTTTAACTCTTTTATAATGAAGGGCTAAAGTGACACCATTTAGAGGCAGCAGCCATTTTGTTGTTTATATTAAGCTGAGAACATCCCAAAGTGGTTCCTCCATATGGAAGTGAGGGATCGGATGTTAGCCAATAGGAGTTATTGCTCTATATGCTAACAAAGGATGGAAAAACAACCAGTAAGGAAAACTCCCTGCCAGCAGTTTTCCGAACTGACCAACCCTGTTGGACAACACAGCTTAAGTCACCTCAAACGCCAATCATTTTAAAGGTTGCCTATACGTGTAACCATGTGACTATGTACTCTTTGCACGCGAAATTGCCTTTATAATCCCTGTGAAATTCCAGCTGGGGGCTTCCTCCTAGACTCCGCTGTGTTGGTGTGTAGGACGAGGCCGAGCTGCAGCCCGCCTGAATAAAGCCTTGCTTTTGCATTTCAGGCCGTCTGGCTCTCGGTGGTCTTCTTGGTGGTGGTCCTGCGATCTGGGCATAACAATAAGTTCAAACAAATGAGGCTTCTATCATTTACCTCTCATTTTATGTTACCAGTAAGCATAAGGAAAAGCAATTATTTTCAGAAAAGGTTGAAACTACAACAAAGAGGCACATTTCACCATACATGTCTTACTTGTCCAAAGTATTTTGAGTTGAAATCTGTCAACATCACTTTTTCCTTCAGTGAGAATTTCCATTTCAATTTACCCTGATATATTCTATTTACCAAACTTGGCAGCCTAAATCAGGCAATGGTATTTTCTTTATGAATCTCTGCAAACAAACATGATAGAAAGTGTGAGGAAGGGCATAAGTAGATTGACATTTACAGTTCATAGGGATAGGGTAAAAATACTAATTTGCCTATCATTACATGTGAAGAGGAGTGAAGAAGGTTCTTGAAAAAGTGTGCAACCAATAAACATCTCATTCCTTTGTCTAAGAATATAATCATTCTTCTAATATTACTTTTCTATCACTATTCTAGTTTAGTTTTCTATTGCTGTTGTAATAAATGAGCAGGAACTAAGTGACTTTAATCAATACAGATTTATAATCTTAGAATTCTGAAAATCAGAAGTCAGACATGAATCTTGTAGGGCTACGATCAAAATTGTTGGCAGAATAGTATTCCTACTCTAATGGGAAAATCCATGTCTTTTCCCTTTTCCAGCTTCTAGAGACCACCTGCATTAAAATTCTCTTTTTAAAACTCTATTTTTAAAGCCAGCAACAGCAATTCAAGCCCTTCCCACACGGCTGTCTCCTGGTTCTCTCTTCCATGGTTACATCTATCCTTTCCACTTTAAAGACCCTTGTAGTTACAATAGACCTACCCAAATACCCCAAATAAACTCTCTATTTTAAGGTCAAGTCACTAATAACTTAAATCTACCTGCAACTTTCATTCTTTTGTCATGTAAAGTAACATATCCACAGGTCTCAGGGATCAGGACATAGTCCTGAGAGCCTATATGGGTCAACAATGCATTTTCTTTTGTCTTCATGGATGGTCTGCTTTGGGAAGGCGTGGCTTTTAATTCTATATTTAGTCTCTCTCACTGGGACACTCCTACGATATTCTCTGGGGACTGAACTGAGGCTGTTTGTCAGTCAGAGACCCATTTGCCAGAGACCCATTTGCCAGAAGCCATTTTATTATCTTCAAATAGTATTTCTGTCCCTCTCACTCTCTCTTTGCATGCAACTCTCGCAATATGTATGTTGGCTTGATTGTGTCTCATACATCCTTTAGATTTTCATCTTTTCCAAATTTGCATCCCTTTTTCTTTGTTTCTGAGATTGAATCATTTCAGTTGTCCAATGTTCAAATTAGTTGACTTCTGTTTAATCTTATCCACTTTCAAACTCTTCTATTAAATGTTCTGTCTCAGTTATTCTGCTCCACATTTCTTTTCCTTATATATTGTAATTTTTAAAGATTTTATTTATATATTTGTCACAGAGAGAAAGAGCACAGCAGGGAGAGTTACAGACAGAGGAAGAAGCAGGCTCCTTGCTGAGCAAAGAGACTGCCATGGGGCTCCATCCCAAGACCCTGAGCCAAAGGCAGATACTAAACTGACTGAGCCAGTCAGGAGTACCCCATTTTGTAATTTTTATCTCTTTCTTAATGTTCCTATTTTGTCCATGTCTTTCTTCACTCCTTGATGGGTTTTTATATTTTTAATTTTTTAAATATTATTTTATTTATTTAAATTCAGTAAATGAACATATAGTGTATTGTTAGTTTCAGAGGTAGAATTTAGTGATGCATCAGTTGTATATAACACCCAGTGCTCATTCCATCCCATGCCCTCCTCTATGTCCATCACCTAGTTACCCCATCCCCCCACCTCTTCTCCTCCAACAACCCCCCATTTGTTTGCTAAAATTAAGAGTCTCAGGTGCCTGGGTGGCTCAGTTGTTAAGCAGTTGCCTTTGGCTCAGGTCATGATCCCAGGCTCCTGGGATCAAGGCCCACATCCAGCTCCTTGCTCAGTGGGAAGCCTGCAATTCCCTCTCCCACTCCCCCTGCTTGTGTTCCCTCTCTGTCTCTCTGTCAAATAAATAAATAAAATCTTAAAAAAAAACAAACAGAGTCTCTTATGGTTTGTCTCCCTCTCTAATTTCATCTTATTTTATTTTTCACTCCACTCCCTTCTAATTCTCTGTTTTGTTTCTTAAATTCCACATATCAATGAAATCATATGTGTCTTTCTCTGATTGACTTCTTTTGCTTCCCATAATACCCTCTAGTTCCATCCACATCATGGCAGATGGTAAGATTTCATTTTTGATGGCTGAGTAATATTTCACTGGTGTGTGTGTGTGTGTGTGTGTGTGTGTGTGTGTGTGTGTGTACACACATCACCTTTATCCATTCATCTGTTGACAGATATCTGGGCTCTTTCCATAGTTTGGCTATTGTGAACATTGCTGCTATAATCATTGGGGTGCAGGTGTCCCTTCAGATCGCTGCATTTGTACCTTTTGAGTAAGTACTTAGTAGTACAATTACTGGATTATAGGGTAGCTCTATTTCTAACTTTTTGAGGCATCTCCACACTGTTCTCCAGAATAGCTGCACCATCTTGCACTCCCACCTACAGTGTAAGAATGTTCCCCTCTTTCCGCAACTGCTACAATATTTGTTGTTTCATAACTTGATAATTTTAGCCATTTGAGTGGTGTAGCATGGTATCTCATTGTGGCTTTGATTTGTATTTCCCTGATGCCCAGTGATGTTGAGCATTTCTTCAGTGTCAGTTGGCCTTCATATGCCTCCTTGGAGAAACATCTTTTCAGGTCTTCTGCCCATTTCTTGACTAGATTATTTGTTTTTAGGGTGTTAAGTTTGAGAATTTCTTTATAGATTTTGGATAGTAGACCTTAATCTGATAAGACATTTGCAAAGCTCTTCTCCCATTCTGCCAGTAGTCTTTGGGTTTTGTTGACTATTTCCTTTGCTGCACAGAAGCCTTTTAAATTGATGAAATCCCAATAGTTCATTTTGCCTTTTTTCTCTTGCGTTGGAGATGTTTTTAGCAAGAAGTTGCTGCAGCAGAGGTCGAGAGGTTGCTGCCTGTGTTCTCCCCAAGGATTTTGATGGATTCCTTCCTCACATTTAGGTCTTTCATCTATTTTGAATATATTTCTGTGTGTGGTATAAGAAAGTGGTCTAGTTTCATTCTTCTGCACGTGGCTGTCGAGTTTTCCCATACCATTTGTTGAAGAGACTCTCTTTTTTCCGTTGGATAGTCTTTCCTGCTTTGTCAAAGATTAGTTGACCATGCCAGTACCATGTTGTCTTGATGATCACAGTGTAGTAATATAGCTTGAAGTCCAGAATTGTGATGCCACCCACTTTGATTTTATTTTCCAATGTTCCTTTGGCTATTTGAGATCTTCTCCAGTTCCATTCAAAATTTAGGATTATTTGTTTTCAGCTCTGTGAAAAATGTTGATGGTATTCTGATAGGGGTTGCATTGAATGTGCAGATTGCTCTGAGTAGCACAGGCTTTTTAACAATATCTGTTCTTCCAACCCATAAGCATGGAATGTTTTCCCATTTCTTTGTGTCCTCCTCAATTCCTTTCATGCGTGTTCTATTGTTTTCAGAGTAGAGATCCTATACCTCTTTAGTTAAGTTTATTCCTGGATATCTTACAGTTTTTGGTGAAATTGTAAATGGAACTGACTCCTTTATCTCCCTTTCTTCCGTACCATTGTTAGTGTATAGAAACGCAAATGACTTCTGTGCATTGCTTTCATATCCTGGCACATTGCTGAATTTCTGAGATGGGTTTCTTTGGGTTTCCAGAAAGGGGATCATGTTATCTCTGTGAGAGTTTGACTTCTTTGGTGATTTCGATGCCTTTTATTTCTTTTTGTTGTCTGATTGCTGAGGTGAGGACTTCTAGTACTATGTTGAATAATATTGGTGAGAGTGGACATCCTTGTCCTCTTCCTGATCTTAAGGGAAATGCTCTCAGCTTTTCCCCATTGAAAATGATATTCACTGCTGCCTCTTAATAGATGATGTTTATGAAATTGAGGAATATTTCCTCTATCCCTACACTCTGAAGTGTTTTTATCAGGAAAGGATGTTGTATTTTGTCAAATGCTTTTCTGCATCAATTGTGGTTCTTCTCTTTTCTCTTATTTATGTGTTTTATCACATGGATTGATTTGCAAATATTGAAGCACCCTGGTATCCAGGGATAAATCCCACATGGTCACGATGTATAATCCTTTTAATGTACTGTTGGATCTTATTAGCTAGGATCTTGTTGAGAATTTTGGCATCCTTGTTCTTCAGGGATATTGGTCTGAAATTCCCCTTTTTGATGGGGTCTTTGACTGGTTTGGGGATTAAGGTGATTCTGGCCTCATAGGAGTTTGGAAGTTTTCCTTCTGTTTCTTTTTTTTATTATTTTATTTTAATTTATTTGACAGAAAGAGATCAGAAGTAGGCAGAGAGGCAGGCAGAGAGAGAGAGAGGAGGAAGCAGGCTCCCAGCTGAGTGGAGAGCCCGATGCGGGGACTTGATCCCAGGACCCTGAGCCGAAGGCAGAGGCTTAACCCACTGAGCCACCCAGGTGCCCTGTTTCTATTTTTTGAAACAGCTTCAGGAGAATAGGTATTATTTCTTCTTTGAGTGTTTGGTAGAATTTCTCAGGGAATCCATCAGGTCCTGGACTTTTATTTTTTGGAAGGTTCTGATCACTGCTTCAATCTTATTACTGGTTATTGGTCTGTTCCTATTGTCTATTTCTTCCTGTTTCAGTCTTGGTAGTTTGTAAGTTTCCAGAAAGGCATCAATTAATTCCACATTGTTTAATTTATTGGTATATAGTTATTGATAACAATTTCTGATAATTGTGTCTGTTTCCTTGGTGTTATTTGTGATCTCTCCCCTTTCTTTCATAATCTTATTGATTTGGGTTCTTTCTATTTTCTTTTGGTTAACTCTGGCCAGTGGTTTATCTATCTTATTAATTCTTTCAAAGAACCAGCTTTTAATTTTGTTGATGTGTTCTACCATATCTCTAGTCTAATTCATTGATCTCTGCTCTAATCTTAATTATTTCTCTTCTCATGCATGGCTTAGGCTTCATTTTTTTTTTCTCCAGTTCTTTAAAATGTAAAGTTAGTTGGTAAATTCAGGATTTTTCTTTTCTTTTTCTTTTTTTTTTTTTCTTTTTTTTTTTTTTTAGTGAGGCTGGGATGGCTATGTATTTCCCCCTTAGGACCACACTCCCTGTATCTGAGAGGTTTTGGACTGACATGTTTTCATTCTCTTTGGTTTCTATGAATTGTTTAAGTTCTTCTTTGATTTCCAACTTAACCCAAACATTCTTAAGCAGAATGGTCTTTAGCTTGCAAGTGTTAGAATTTCTTCCAATTTTTTTCTTGTGATTGAGTTTCAGTTTCAAAGCACTGTGGTCTGCAGGGAATAATCTGTCTTTTGGTATCAGTTGAGACCTGATTTGTGACCAGCATATGGTCTATTCTGGAGAAAGTTCCATGTGCACTCTAGAGGAATGAGTATTGTGTTGTTTTAGAGTGCAATGTTATCTATATATCTATGAGGTCCATTTGGTCCAGGGTGTCATTCAAAGCTCTTCTTTCTTTGTGGATTTCCCATTTAGATATTCTGTCTATTGCTGAGAGTGGAGTGTTGAGGTCTCCTACATTAATATATAATTAACAATATATCTCATTTTGGTTAACAGTTGGTGTATGTGATTGGCTAATCCCAAATTGTGGGCATAGATATTTACAATTACTAGATCTTCTTGTCAGATACACCCTTTAAGAATGATGTAGTGTCCTTCTGTATCTCTGACTACAGTCTTTAGTTTAAAATCTAATTTGTCTGCTATAAGAATTGCTCCCCAGCTTTCTTTTGAGGCCCATTGGAATAGAAAATTGTTCTCCATCCCTTCACTTTTAATCTGGATGTATCTTTAGGTTCAACAAGTGTCTCCTATTACTGTGTATGGATGTGTCATCTTTTTATCCAATCTGCAACCCTCTGCCATATTATGGGAGCATTTAGACCATTCACATTGAAGGTATGATTTTATTGTCATCATGTTGCCTGTGAAATCCTTGTTTCTATAGATTGTCTCTGTAAATTTCTGTTCTGTATCACTCTTGGGGTCTTTCTCCTTTTATAGAATCTCCTTTAATATTTCCTTCAGGGCTGAATTAGTAGTCACAAATTCTTCCAGTTTCTGATGGTCCTTGAAGCTCATTATCTCTCTATCCATTTGAATGACAGCCTTGCTGGGTAAAGTATTCTAGGATGCATGTTCTTCTCATTTAGTATACTGAATATGTCCTGCCAGCCCTTTCTGACTGACCAGGTCCCTGTGGACAGGTCTGATGTTTATCTGATGTTCCTCCCCCTCTGTATGTAGAGAATCTCTTCCCCCTAACTGTTCTTTTTTTTTATTATTTCATTTCAGTGTTCCAAAATTCATTGTTTGTGCACCACACCCAGTGCTCCATGCAATACATGCCCTCCATAATAACTAACACCAGACTGGGTATTATTTTGGAGGGGAAAGGGACCCCTCCAAAACCCTCAGTTTGTTTCTCAGAGTCCACAGTTTCTCATGGTTCATCTCCCCTTCCAATTTCCCCCTAACTGTTCTTAAAATGGCTTCTTTGGTTCTAAGATTTGCAAATTATACTATTACATGCTGGGGCATTGATTTGCTCTCCTTGAACTTCAGAGGGGTCTCCTCTGCCTCTAGGACATGAATGCTTGCAAAATTCCCCAGATTAGGGAAATTCTCAGCTACAATTTTCTCAAATATGTCTTCTATTCCTCTCTGCCTCTCCTTACCCCTCAGGGATCCCAATAATTCTCAAATTGAAATGTTTCTCATGTCAATTATTACTCTAATTCTGTTTTCATGGATTTTAAGGTGTTTGTTCCAGGCCCCTTCCTGTTCCTTCCTTTGTATCTGATTGTCTTCTAGACCACTAATTAATTTGCCTGCCTCATTTGCCCTAGCTGTTAGAGTATCTAGCTTAGATTGCATCTTGTTGATAGTATTTTAATTTTTTGAAAATTTTTTAAGAATTCTGCTAATTTAGTAAATTATTATTCAGGTTTTTAAAATATATGTACATATTACTTTTTTATTAGCATATAATGTGTTATTTGCCCCAGGGGTACAGGTCTGTGAATCATCAGTCTTACACAATTCACAGCACTCACCACAGCACATAGCCTCCCCAGTGTCCATAACCCAGCGACCCTATCCCTCCCCTTCCACGCCCCCCCAAGCAAAATTGTGAGGTTTAGGTAGAGCTTTATTTATTTTTATTAAGCTTTTGGTTCTATAGGTCCACATTTGCTTCTGTCCTACTTGGTAAACTGATTATTAATCATCCCTTCTATTAGTTTTGCACTTTTATCAGAAAAAAATATGGTAAATTTGTATGAATCTATTTCTGGTTCTTCATTATCTTCCATTAATTTTTGTGTCTGTCCCTTTGTAAGTACCATACTGCCTTGATAAAATCTTAATTAGGGAGCAGTGATTCCTCCCACTTTTTCTTTTCAAAATATTTTGACTTTTGTAGAGCTTTTCATTTCCTTACCAGTTTTAGAGTAAGCTTGTCTTTGTCTATGTAAACCTTTTGGGGATTTTGATAGGAATTGCATTAAATATAAATATAAACCAATTGAGGAGAAGTAGTGTCTTTACCATATTGGTCTCCCCATCCATATCTTTTCATTTATTCCATTTTCAATTATTTCTTTCAACAGCACTTGGTACTTTCAACACATAGATCCTTATGTGTTTTGTAAGATTTCTTTAAAGATAAGTACTGTATGTAGTTTTGTTTGGAGCAATAACAAATGATACTGTTCTTTATTTCATTTCTGCATATTTATTTTCCATATATAAAAAGGCATTTTGGTGTTGATTGCACATCTGGGGACATTGCTTACCATGATGTAGTTTTTGAATGGTGATATCTAATATTTTTATCTTTTACTTATTTAGTAAGTAGATTAAACAGTGGTCAACTAGCAAAGTCAGGCAATGCTTAAGAAAAGCAAGTGTGTCTGCTTTGAAAGTGTTAGGTGAGTCCACTAACTGCATTGTGATTACTCACTTTGACTGCTTTCTTTAACCTGAACAGATATCTAATTTAACTACAAGGTTACACAAGAGAAAAAAGACCTAGTTTAGTATATGAGTTAGTTTTTACAAGGTTATCCTCATGTATTTAGACAACAAAGAACCATATAGTAGCTTGTGATTTTGTAGTTGGGCATTTTGGGATAGGTGGAGCTGGACAGGTTTTGTTTGTTTGTTTTTAAGATTTTTATTTTTCTTAAGTAATCTTTAAACCTAATGTAGGAATTGAACTTACAAGCCTGAAATCAAGAGTTGCACACGCTGTGGACTGGGCTAGCCAGGCACTCCTGGGCAGTTCTTTTGCTTTCTGTTGGATGGGATTTCTGTTGGCTAGAGACTAGCTGGTTTAGGATTGCTTTATCTGGTGTTGCATTTCTCTTGCACTAGTGATCTCTAATCCTGGACTTTGTTCATCCAGGTTGGCTCACCTGTTCTCTTGGTAGGGTCTGGGAGAGAATAAGAGAAAACATGCAAGACCTCCTAAGGTCTAAACCTCACAACTGGCACAACATCATTTTTCATAACATTCTCTTGGCCAGACCTAGTGGTAAGGACATTTCAGATTTGAACTGTGGGGAGACAGACTCCATTTTTTCCTTTAATTTTTTAAATATATTTTTAAATTTTTTATTAACATATAATGTGTTATTTGCCCCAGGGGTACAGGTCTGTGAATCATCAGGCTTACATAATTCACAGCACTCATCATAGCACATACTCTCCCCAATGTCCATAACCCCACCACCCTCTCCCTACCCCACTCCCCGCAGCCCCCCTCAGTTTGTTTTGTGAAATTAAGAGTCTCTTATGGTTTTTCTCCCTCCTGATCCCATCTTGTTTCATTTTTTCCTTCCCTACCCCCACAACCTCCCACCCTGCCTCTCAAAGTCCTCATATCAGAGAGGTAATATGATAATTGTCTTTCTCTGGTTGACTTATTTTGCTCAGCATAATACCCTCTAGTTCCAACCACATCGTGGCAAATGGCAAGATGTCATTTCTTTTGATGGCTGCATAGTATTCCATTGTATATTTACACCACATCTTCTTTATCCACTCATCTGTTGGTGGACATCTAGGTTCTTTCCATAATTTGGCTACTGGGGACATTACTGCTACAAACATTTGGGTGCACGTGCCCCTTCGGATCACTGCATTTTTATCTTTAGGGTAAATACTCAGTAGTGTGATTCCTGAGTCATAGGGTAGCTCTATTTTCAACTTTTTGAGGAACTGCCCATGCTGTCTTCCAGAGTGTCTGCACCAGCTTGCATTCCTATCAACAGTGTAGGAGGGTTCCCCTTTCTCCGCATCCTTGCCAGCATCTGTCATTTCCTGACTTGTTAATATTAGCTATTCTGACTGGTGTGAAGTGGTATGTCACTGTGGTTTTGGTTTGTTTTTTCCTGATGCCAAGTAATGCTGAGCACCTTTTCATGTGTCTGTTGGTTATCTGGATGTCTTCTTGGGAGAAATGTCCCTTCATGTCCTCTGTCCATTTCTTGATTGGGGTATTTGTTCTTTGGGTGTTGAGTTGGATAAGTTCTATAGATTTTGGATACTAATGCTTTATCTGATATGTCATTTGTAAATATCTTCTCCCATTCTGTCAGTTGTCTTTTGGTTTTGTGAACTGTTTCCTTTGCTCTGTAAAAGCTTTTGATCCTGACAAAGTCCCAGTAGTTCATGACCTGAGCTGAAATCAAGAGTCAGCTGCTCAACAGACTGCAACCCAGTGCCCCTGGTTGCCCGTTTTTCAATAGTCAGAAACATAGCATATGTACCTGTCACTGTTTAGATTCATGAAAGACAGAAACCAGTCCCTGGGCAGCAACCGGAAAATGCAGAACACTGCACGAACATTTCTTTTTTTTTTTTT
>ML094706.1:0-16148 GCA_003697995.1 Taxidea taxus jeffersonii
GGAAGTTTACAGATGCAGTTTTGCAGAGAACTGGATCGTGGCTGCTATGGTGGGGAGGGAACTGCAGTCATGGAGAAGAGAGACAGACTAACACACAGGGATGTGAACTTGGAAAACAAATCCCCTTATCAACTGGCTAGGAAAACTGTAGTGAACGAATTTAGTGAGTTATTGCAACCACCAAAGCATAAAGCCTGGAGTTTTAAAGATCAGAGGTGTTAGCTTGGAGAGCATGGAGGCCATTGGGGTTGTTCTTGGAGAGAAGGCAGAGCAAACAGCCTGTGGACATACGTTGTGGAAACACCAATCTGACGAGCACCTGGGGCACACAGTGAGGAGGTTATTTGCTCATCATGGAGTGCATCCTGGAGAGACAGCATTCATGGAGACACACCTTTGGGAACAAAGGAACAGGCCAGTGCCATTTCCCTTCTCTGCCCCTCAGTGTAAGCACAGGGCCAGAGGTGGGAAACAGTACACTGCCTACTGTTACTTACTGCTTGGCTTGCTTATACCAAACCCCACCCTGTCCCCTCTCAATTTGGTGGAAATACCCTTCCCAGTCACCTTTGTCTCAGTCCCAACAGAGTAGACCTCCTCCCCCAGAAGACCCACCCAAACGTTTGCTTACAACACATTTACCAGTGTTAGTTTTGTGGAACCTTGGTTCTGGCATCAGTGGCAGCAGGTCTCATTTCAGAAATAGACCAGAACACATATAGTTAAAATGTACCACATTCAGACCAGGGACCAAACACTGTGCAGAATAGACAAACAGTCTCTGCAGGGGCACCTGGGTGGCTCAGTCAGTTATGCCTTTGGCTCAGGTCTTGATCCCAGGGTCCTGGGATTGAACCTTGTGTCAGGCTCCCTGCTCAGCAGAAACCTCACTTCTCCCTCTGCCACTCCCCCTGCTAGTGCTTGCTTTCTCTCTGGCAAATAAATAAATAAAATCTTTAAAAAATCATTTTAAAAAAAGTCTCTGTAGACAACTTGCCTGAAGAATAACGTGGCCAAGAATAAATAGCGTAGCAATTGCAGCTCACATTGGAGACACTCCCTGAAGTGCCAGGCCCTGGAGAACAGGGGACACTATACGCAGGGCACTCCAGGACCTCTCCTTCATAAGGCCATTCCCTTAAGAACAGAAGATGTAGCTGACTTCCCTAATACACAGAAAAGTCACAGAGACTTAGACAAAATATGAAGACAGAGAAATTTATCCCAAATAAAAGAATAGGACAGGCTATGGCCAGAGGTCTAGCAAAACAGATATGTGTAATAAGCACAACAGAGAATTTAAAGTAATGATGATAAAGATACTCACTGGACTTGAGAAAAGAGTGGAAGACATCAGTGAGACCCTTAACACAGGGATAAGGAATAACATAGGAGAGATAAATAAATGGATTGAGAAATACACTTGGTAGAATGAGCAACAGGCTGGAAGAAGCTGGAAGAAGTAATGACCAAGAAGACAGAGTAATGGAAACTAATCAAGTTGAATAAAAGAGAAAATAAGAATTATGCAACATGAGACTAGACTTAGGGAGCTCAGTGGCTCCATCACATGTAATCACATTCATATTATAAGAGTCCCAGAAGAGGAAGAGAGAGTAAAGGGGGTACAACATTTATTTGAAGAAATAATAGCTACAAACTTCCTTAATCTTGGGAAGGAAAAAGATATCCAGATCCAGAAAGCAAAGAGAACCCAACAAATTCAACAAAGGTGGATCCCCACTAAGACATACTGTAATTAAAATGGCAAAGTGTACTGATGAAGAAAAAAAAAAATTTTAAAGTATCAGGACAAAAGAAGACAGTTACATACAAGGGAAAACCCATAAGGTTAGCGGAGGATTCCTCAGCAGAAACCTGCAAGCCAGAAGGGAGTGGCATGGTAGGTTCAAAATGCTGAGTGGGAAAAACCTGCAACTAAGAACACTACCCAGCAAGGCTATCATTCATAATAGAAGGAGATAGTTTCCCAGACAAACAAAAGCTGAAGGAGTTCATGACCACTAAACCAACCCTGTAAGAAATATTATCAGGGACTCTGAGTGGAAAGGAGAGAACTGTGACAGATAGGAAACACAAAATAAGTAAATATGAATATTTTTGTTAAAAAGTCATCCCAGGAACTCACAAAATGAAAGGATTTAAAATATATCGACATATACCTAAAACATGGGGAGGAGAGGAATAAGAATGAGTTCAAACTTAAATGACCATCAAATTAATATAGACTAGTATATGTAGAAGAGGTTATATTCAAATCTAATAGATGACCATATATTGAATCCCACAAAAGAATTTGCAAAGAAAAAAGAGAAGGAAATCCAAATATATCACTAAAGAAAACCAGCAACCATGAAAAAGAGAAAGACAAGAAAGAATCAGAGAAAATCTTCAAAAACAACCACAAGTCAATTACCATATGGTTTCACTTATTTGTGGAACATAAGGAATACCATGGAGGACACCAGGAGAAGGAAGGGAAAAATGAAGGGAGGAATTGGATGGGGAGACAAACCATGAACTATGGACTCTGAGAAACAAACTAAAGGTTTTAGAGAGGAAGGGGTTGGGAGATGGGTTAGCCTGGTGATGAGTATGAAGGAGGACATGTATTGCATGGAACACTGGCTGTTATATGCAAACAATGAATCTTGGAACACTACATCAAAAATTAATGATGTACTATCATAACATAATAAAAAAGTGAACCATGCGTGATACAATAACAAGAATATGCCGTTACCTTGAATTATGATTGATCCAATTCTGTACACCTGGGATCCAATGAAAAAAATGATAGAATGGGGCTGAATACGAAAAAAAACAAAAAACAAAGAAAACAGAAAAAAAATCGCAAAACAGCTAATAAAATGGCAATAAAAACCCATCTATCAACAGCTATTTTGAATGTAAATGGACTAAATGCTCCAATCAAAAGATACAAGGTGACAGAATGGATTAAAAAAGAAGACACATCTGTATGCTTCCTACGGGACTCATTTTGGACCTATAGACACTTGCAGATGGAAAGTGATGGAATGGGGAAAACATCTATCATGTAAGGGATGCGAAAAGAAAGCCAGAGTAGCAATACTTTGGGCAAACTAGAATTTAAAACAAAGACTGCAATAAGAGACAAAGTAGGGCACTATATAATAACAAAGGGGCCAATCCAACAAGGAGATATAAAAATGAAAATATTTATGCACCCCAAATAGTAACACACAAATATATAAACTATTAAAAACAAGCATAGAGAAACTAACTGATAATAATACAATAATAGTAGGGGATTTTAACACCCCACTTGCATCAATGGACAGATGTACTGAAAAGAAAATCAACAAGGAAACAATGGCTTTGAATGGCACACTGGACCAGATGGGCTTAACAGATATACTCAGAACAGCAGAATACACATTATTTTCAGGCGCACACAGAACACTCTCCAGGATAAATCACATATTCTGTCACTAAAAAAGCCTCAACAAATGCAAAACAAAGTCCTACTATGCAGATTTTTAAAAAAAGAATTTATGCATTTATTTATTTGAGAGAGAGCAAGTTAACTTACAAACAGTGGGGGGGGGCAGAGGAAGAGGAAAAAAAGACTCACTGCTGAGTGAGAGCTTAATGGAAGGCTGGATCCCAGGACCCTGAGATCATGACCTGAACCAAAGGCAGAAGCTTAACTGACTGATCTACCCAGGTACCCCCACCTTTTCTGAACACAGTATGAAACTAGAAGTCAACCACAAGAAAAAATCTGGAAATAGCACAAATACATGGAAGTTAAATAACATGTTACTAAATAATGAATGGTTCAATCAGGAAATCAAAGAAGAAATTTCAAAATTACATGGAAAAAAATGAAAATGAAAACACAATAATCTAAAACCATTTGGATGCTGCAAATTTAGTTCTAAGAGGGAAGTTTATAGCAATACAGGTCTCCCCCAAGAATCAAGAAAAATCCCAAACAACATAACCTTACACATAGAGGGGCTAGTTCAAGAACAATAAATAAAATCTAAAACCAGCAGAAAGAAGGCAATAATAAAGGTCAGAGCAGAAATAAATGATTTAGAAACTAAAAAAAATGATAGAATAGATCAAAACCAAGACCTGGTCCATTGAAAAAAAAAACAATGCAATTAATAAAACTCTAGCCAGGCTTAACAAGAAAAAAGAGAAAGGACTCAAATAAATAAAAACACAAATGAGAGAGGACAAATAATAACAAACACCATAGAAATACAAACAATTTAAAGAGACTATTATGAAAAACTATATGCCAACAAATTGGAAAACCTAGAAGAAATGGATAAATTCCTGGAAACATAAATTACCAAAACTGAAACAGAAATAAATAGAAAATTTGAACAAACTGATAACCAGAGAAGACATTGGATCAGTTATCAAAAAACTCCCAATAAACAAAATTCTGAGCCAGATGGCTTCATAGGTAAATTCTATCAAACATTTAAAGAAGAATTAGTACCTATTCTTCACAAACTATTCCAAAAAAATAGAAAAGGAAGGAAAACATTCACATTCATTCTGTGAGGCCAGCATTACTCTGATTCCAAAGTCAGGTAAAGACACCACAAAAAGAGAACTACAGGCTAATAGCCCTGATGAACATAGATGCAAAAATCCTCAACTAATGAATCACTGAACACCACATCAAAAACTAATGATGTACTATATGTTGGCTAACAGAACATAAAAAAGTTAAAAAAAAGAAAATAAAAATAAAAACAGAGGGAAAAAATACTTAACAAAATACTAGTGAACCAAATACAATACATTTAAAAAATTATCCACTGTGATATTTTAGGATTTACTTCTGGGTTGCAACGGTAGTTCAATATTTGAAAATCAACCGACATGATACATCACATGAAGAAGAGAAAGGATAGGAACCATATGATCACTTAAATAGATGCAGAAAAAGAATTTGACAACCTACAACATCCACTTATGATAAAAACCCTCAACAAATTAAGTTTAGAGGGAACATATCTCAGCTTAATGAAGTCATCTATGAAAAACCCACAGTGAACATCATACTCAATGGGGGAAAACTGAGAGCTTTCCCCTAAGGTCAGGAACAAGACAAGGATGTCCACTCTCATGAATTTTATTCAGCACAGTACTGGAAGTCCTAGCCTCAGCAATCAGAAAGCAAAAAGGAAATAAAAGCTATCTAAATTGGTAAGGAAGAAGTAAAATTTTCATTACCTGCAGATTACATGCCCTATATATGGAAAACCCAAAAGACTACCAGAAAACCAATAGAACTGGTAAGTGAATTCAGTAAAGTCACAGGATACTAAATTAACATACAGAAACCTGTTGCATTTCTTTTTTTTAAAAGATTTTATTTATTTATTTGATAGAGATTACAAGTAGGCAGAGAGGCAGGCAGAGAGAGAGGAAGAAGCAGGCTCCCCGCCGAGCAGAGAGCCTGATGTGGGGCTCGATCCCATGACCCCGGAATCATGACCCGAGCTGAAGGCAGAGGCTTCAACCCACTGAGCCACCCAGGCGCCCTGCATTTCTATACACTAATAATGAAGCAGAAGAAATTTTTTAAAAATTCTATTTATAATTACACCAAAAATAATAATATGCTTAGGAATAAACTTAACAATGGAAGTGAAAAAAGTGTACTATGAAAACTATAAAACATTGGTGAAAGAAATTGAAGATGACACCAAGAAATGGAAAGACATTCCATGATCATGGATTTGAAGAACAAATATTGTTGGGACGCCTGGGTGGCTCAGTTGGTTAAGCAGCTGCCTTCGGCTCAGGTCATGATCCCAGCGTCCTGGGATCGAGTCCCACATTGGGATCCTTGCTCAGCGGGGAGCCTGCTTCTCCCTCTGCCTCTGCATGCCACTCTGTCTGCCTGTGCTCTCTCTCTCTCTCTCTCTCTAACAAATAAATAAGTAAAATCTTTAAAAAAAAAGAACAAATATTGTTAAAATGTCTATACTACCCAAAGCAATCTATACATTTAATACAATCCCTATCACAATATTAATAGACTTTTTCACAGAACTAGAATAAATAATCCTGAAATTTGTATGGAACTACGAAAGATGCTGAGAGCAAAAGAAGTACTGAAAAAGAAAAAGAAAACTGGAGCTTTCAGAATTATACGGTTCATGTTATATTCAAATGCCATAGTCATAAAAATGGTATGATACTGGCACAAAAATAGATAGATAGATTAATAGAAGTGAACAGAAAACACAGAAACAAAGCCATGGTCATATGTTTCATTAATCTTTGACAAAGAAGGCAAAAATATGCAATTAAAAAGATGGTCTTTTAAACAAATGGTGTTGGGAAAACTAGATAGCTACATGGAAAAGAATGAAACTGGTCCACTTCCTTACACAGTACATGAAAATAAACTCAAAATGGATTGAAGACCTACATGTGAGACATGAAACCATAAAAATTCTAGAAGAAAACACAGGCAATGAGTCTCTGAGATTGACTGGAGCAACAATTTTCTAGATATGTCTCCTGAGGCAAGGTATACAAAAGCCAAAATAAACTATGGGGATTTAATCAAAATAAAAAGCTTCTGTAGAGTGAAGGAGGTGATCAACAAAACTAAAAGGCAACCTACAGAATGGGAGAAGAAGATATTTGCACAGGAAATATCCAATAAAGTGTTAGTATCCAGAATATATAAGGACTTGATAGAACTCAACACCCCAAAACCAAATAATCCAATTAAGAAATCCAATTAAAAATCCAATTGAGAAGACATGAACAGACACTCCTCTAAGAAGACATACAGATGGCCAAAAGACACATTAAAAGATGATTAGCATCAATTATCATCAGGAAATGGAAATTAAATCTACAACGAGATATCACCTCACACCTGTCAGAATGGCTAAAGACAAAAACACAAGAAACAGCAAGTGTTTGTGAGCATGTGGAGAGAATGGAATCCTTGTGCACTGTTGGAAATGAAAACTCATGTGGCCATTCTAGATAGCAGTATAGAGTTTCCTCAAAATATTCAAAACAAAAGTATTCTATGGTCAACTAATCACACTACTGGCATTTACGCCAAAATACAAAACACTAATTCAAAGGAATACATGTACCCCCAATGGATTTTTTGCAGCATTATTTACAAGAGCCAAACTATGGAAGCAGCCTAAGTGTCCATCAATAGATAAATGGCTAAAGAAAATGTGGTATATATATATATATATATATATATATATATATATATATATACAGTGGAATATTATTCAGACATAAAAAAGAGTGATATGTTGCCATTTGCAACAATGTGGATGGAGCTAAAGAGTATAATGCTGAGTAAAATAATTCAGTCAGAGAAAGTCAAATACCATATGATATCACTCATATGTGGAGTTTAAGAAACAAAACAAATGAGCAAAGAAAAAAAGAGAGAGACAAACCAATATACAGACCCTTAACTTTAGTGGGCAAACTGATGGTTACTTGAGAGGAATTGGGTAAGGGTATGCCTGAAATATGAGATGAGGATTAAGGAAGGCAGTTGTTATGAGTACTGGATGTGGTATGGAAGTGTCAAATCACTATACTGTACTAATATAACACTGTACAGTAACTATACTGAAATTAAAATTCTAGGAAGGAAGGAAGCAAGTAAGGAAGGGAGGGGAAGAAAGGGTGGGAAGAAAACCTCTTGACTGGAAAACAAACTGATGGTTACCAATGGGATTGTTTGGTGAAATAGACAAAGGGGATTAAGAGTACATTTATTATGATGAGCACCAAATAATATATAGAATTGCTGAATCACTATATTTTACACCTGAAACTAACATAAACCTCTTTGTTAACTACACTGGAATTAAAATAAAAAACTTAATAAAAATTGGAAAATATTAGGAAAAGGAAAATAATAAAATGTTAGAAAGATTACAGAAATTTGAACCCTTGTGCATTGTTGGTAGGAATGTAAGATAGTGCAGGTGCTATAGAAAAGAGCTGATGGTTCCTCAAAAAGCTAAACATTGAATTGCCATATTATCCAGCGATTCTACTCTTTGAAATCAACCCAAAGGAATTGAAAACAAGGACTTAGATAGTTGCATGCCAGTGTGTTTATTGCAGGGTTAATCATGATAACTAAATGGTGGAGAAAGAACCTTTATGTCCACCAACAGATAAACAAAATGTGTTATATATGCAGTGGGAAAATATTAATCAATAATAAGGAATGGATTTCTGATATATGCTACCACATGGATGAACCTTGAAGACAAGGAGGGAAGTAAGGGAAGTAAGCCAGATACAAAAGGACAAATATTGTATGACTGCACTTAGGATAATGTACCTAAAATGGTCATGACATTTCTTCCCATTGAGTTTTCCCTCCCTTCCCCTTTGGACTTCAGTGCTATTCCTTATGTTCAACATATGAGTGAAACTATATGATAATTGTCTTTCTTTTCTTGACTTATTTCACTTAACATAATCCCCTCCAGTTACATCCATGTTGATGCAAATGGTGGGTATTTATCCTTTCTGATGGCTGAGTAATAGTCCATTGTATATATAGACCACATCTTCTTTATCCATTCGTCAGCTGAAGGACATCTCAGCTTCTTCCACATTTTGGCTATTTTGGCCATTGCTCCTATGAACATTGGGGTACATGTGCCCCTTCTTTTCACTACATCTGTATCTTTGGGGTAAATACCTAATAGTGCAATTTCTCTGTAGTAAGATAGCTCTACTTTTCAGTTTTTGAGGAACCTCCACCCTGTTTTCCAGAGCAGCTGTACCAGCTAGCATTCCCACCAACAGTGTAAAAGGATTCCCCTCTCTCCACATCTTCCTCAGCATTTGTTGTTTCCTATCTTGTTAATTTTTGCCTTTCTAACTGGTATAAGGTGGTATCTCATTGTGGTTTTGATTTGTATTTCCCTGATGGCTAGGGATGTTGAACATTTTTTCACATGTCTGTTAGCCATTTGTATATCTTCTTTGGAGAAGTGTCTGTTCATGTCTTCTACCCATGTATTGACTGGATTATTTGGTTTTTGGGTGTTGAGTTTGAGAAGTTCTTTATAGATCTTGGATATCAGCCCTTTATCTGTAATGTCATTTGCAAATATCTTCTCCCACTCCATGGGTTGTTCCTTAGTTTTGTTGACTGTTTCCTTTGCTGTGCAAAAGCTTTTTATCTTGATGAAGTCCCAAAAGTTCATTTTTGTTTTTGCTTCCTTTGCCTTTAGAGGCATGTCTTGAAAGAAGTCGCTGTGACCAATGTCGAAGAGGTTGCTGCCTATGTTCTATTCTAGGATTTTGATGGATTCCTGTCTTACATTAAGGTCTTTCATCAATTTGAGTTTATCTTTGTGTATGGTGTAAGAGAATGGTCCATTTTCATTCTTCTGCATGTTACTGTCCAATTTTCCCAGCACTAATTATTGAAGAGACAGTCTTTTTTCCATTGGATATGCTTTTCTGATTTGTTGGGGGATTCGTTGACCACAGAGTTGAAGGCCCATTTCTGGGGTGTCTATTCTGTTCCACTGATTTATGTGTCTGTTTTTGTGCCAATACCATGCTATCTTGATGATCACAGCTTTGTAAATATAGCTTAAAGTCAGTTATTGTGATGCCCCCAGCTTTGGTTTCCTTTTTCAACAATTCAGGATCTTTTCTGGTTCCAGACAAATTTTAGGATTGTTTGCTCCAGGTCTGTGAGAAATGTTGATGGTATTTTGATAAAGATTGCTTTGAAAGTGTAGATTGCTCTGGGCAACATAGACATTTTTTTTTGAAGAATATATATTTTTTAACTTTATTTAAGCTTTATTTAAACATATAATGTAACCCCACCACCCTCTCCCAACCCCTCTTCCCCCCACCCCCCTCAGTTTGTTTTATGACATTAAGAGTCTCTTTTGGTTTGTCTCCCTCCCGGTCCCATCTTCTTTCATTTTTACTTTTCCTACCACCTTAACTCCCACCCCCGTTGCATCTCCACTTCCTCATATCAGGGAGATCATGTGGTAGTTGTCTTTCTCCAGTTGACATTTTAACAATGTTTATTCTTCTAGTCCATGAGCATGGACTCCTTCTGTCTTCCTCAATTTCTTTCATAATTGTTCTGTAGTTTCTAGAGTATAGATCTTTCATACTTTGGTTAGGTTTATTCCTAAATACCTTATGGGATTTGGTGCTATTGTAAAGGGAATCGATTCCTTAATTTCACTTTCTTTAGTCACGTTGTTAGTGTATTGAAATGCAACTGATTTCTGTGCATTGACTTTGCATCCTGTCATGGTGCTGAATTGCTGTATGAGTTCTAGTAATTTGGGGATGGAGTCTTTTGGGTTTTCCACATAAAGTATCATGTCATCTGTGAAGAGAGAGAGTTTGACTTCTTCTTTGCCAGTTTGAAAGCCTTTAATTTCATTTTGCTGTCTAATTGCTGAGGCTAGGACTTCTAGTACTATGTTGAACAGCACTGGTGAGGATTGGTATCCCTGTCGTGTTCCTGACCTTAAGGGAAAAGCTCTCAGTTTCTTCCCATTGAGAATAATATTTGCTGTGGGCTTTTCATAGATGGTTTTTATGATATTGAGGTATGTTCCCTCTATCCCTATACTCTGAAGAGTTTAAATCAAGAATGGTTGTGTAGGGGCGCCTGAGTGGCTCAGTGGGTTGATGCTTCTGCCTTTGGCTCAGGTCGTGATCTCAGGGTCCTGGGATCGAGCCCCGCATTGGGCTCTCTGCTCAGCAGGGAGCCTGCTTCCTCCTCTCTCTCTGCCTGCCTCTCTGCCTACTTGTGATCTCTGTCTGTCAAAAAAAATTCTTTGAAAAAAAAAAAAGAATGGTTGTGTATTTTTTTCTTTAAGCTTTTTTATTTAAACATATAATGTAACCCCACCACCCTCTCCCAACCCCTCTTCCCCCCCACCCCCCTCAGTTTGTTTTATGACATTAAGAGTCTCTTTTGGTTTGTCTCCCTCCCAATCCCATCTTGTTTCATTTTTTCTTTTCCTACCACCTTAACCCCCACACCCGTTGCATCTCCACTTCCTCATATCAGGGAGATCAGTATTTACCCTAAAGATACAAATGTAGTGATCCGATGGGGCACGTGCACCCTAATGTTTATAGCAGCAATGTACACAATAGCCAAGTTATGGAAAGAACCTAGATGTCCATTAACAGATGAATGGATAAAGAAGATGTGGTATATTTATACAATGGAATACTATGCATCCATCAAAAGAAATGAAATCTTACCATTTGTGATGACATGGATGGAACTAGAGCGTATTATGCTTAGCGAAATAAGTCATTGGAGAAAGACAACTATCACATGGTTGTGTATTTTGTCAAATCCTTTCTGTGCATCAGTTGAGAGGACCATATAGTTCTTTTTATCTTTTATTTATGTGATGTATCATGTTGATTGATTTGTAAATGTTGAACCACACTTGCAGTACAGGAATAAATCCCCCCCCCAATTGTGGTGAATAATCTTTTTAATGTACTGTTGGATTCTATTGGCTTGAATATTGTTGAGTATTTTGGCATCCATGTTCACCAGGGATATTGGTTTGTAATCCTCCTTTTTGATGGGCTCTTTCCTGGTTTGGGGATGAAGGTAATGCTGGTCCTCATAGAATGATTTTGGAAGTTCTCCTTCCATTTTTATTTTTTGGAACAGCTTCAGTAGAATAGGTATTATTTCTTCTTTAAATGTTTGGTAGAATTGCCCTGGGAAGCCCTCTGGCCCTGGACTCTTGTTTTTTGATTACTGCTTCAATTTCTTTGCAGGTTATTGGTCTGTTCAGATTGTCTATTTCTTCCTGTTTCAGTCTTGGTGGTTTATAAGTATCCAGGAAGGCATCCATTTCTTCAAGATTGCCTAGTTTGCTGGCATATATCTGCTGGTAATAAGTTCTAATAATTGTCTCTATTTCATTGGTATTGATCAGTATTCCTCCCATTTCATTTATGGTTTTATTAATTTGGATCCTTTCTCTTTTCTTTTGGATAAGTATGGCCAGAGGCTTACTGACCTTATTAATTCTTTCAGTGAACAAGCTTCTAGTTTCACTGATCTGTTCTACTGTTCTTCTAACGTCTGTTTCATTGATTTCTGCTCTAATCTTTATTATTTATTCTCTGCTTGGTTTAGGATATATTTGCCATTCTTTCTCCCGGTCTTTTAGGTATAATGTTAGCTTGTGCATTGGGGAATTTTCTAATTTTTTGAGAGAGGTTTGGACGACTATGCACTTCCCTCAAAGGACCACCTTTGCAGTATCCCATAGGTTTTGGACCTATGTGTTTTCATTCTCATTGGTTTGCATGAATTGTTTAAGCACCTCTTTAAATTCCTGATTGACCCAAACATTCTTTAGCAGGGTGGTATTTAGCTTCCAAGTGATTGAATTTCTTCCAGATTTTTCCTTGTGGTTGAGTTCCAGTTTCAAAGCATTGTGTTCTGAAAATATGCAGGGAATAATCTCAGTCTTTTTGTATCGGTTGAGACCTGATTCATGACCAGAATGTGGTTTATTCTGGAGAAAGTTCCATGTGTATTTGAGAAGAATGAGTATTCTTTTGTTTTATGATGGAATGTTCTGTATATATCTACAAAGTCCATCTTGTCCAATATGTCCTTCAAAGCTCTTGTTTTTTTGTTTGTTTCTCTTCTGTTCAGATGATCTCTCTATTGTTGTGAGTGGAGTGTTGAAGTCTCCTAGTATTAATGTACTATTATCAATATGATTCTTTATTTTGATTATTATTTGGTTTATGTAGCTGACTACTCCTTTATTGGGTGCATAGATATTTACAACTGTTAGATTTTTTTGTTGGATATACCCTTGAAGTATGATATAGTGTCCCTCTACATCCTTACTACAGTCTTTTGTTTAAAATCTAATTTGTCTGATATGAGAATGGCTATCCCAGGTTTCTTCTGAGATTCTTTGGCATGGTAAATTGTTCTCCATCCCCTCACTTTAAGTCTGGAGGTGTGTTTAAGTTCAAAATGAGTATCCTGTAGATAGCATATGGATGGGTCCTGACTTTTTATACTATCTGAAATCCTGTGTCTTTTGATGGGAGCATTCAGCCTGTTCACATTGAGAGTAACTATTGAAAGATAGGAATTTAGTCCCAATGCCTTGCTTGTAAAGTCTCTGTTTCTATAGATTGTCTCTGTTAATTTCTGGTATTACTCTTGTGGTCTTTCTTCTTTTATAGAATCCCTCTTAGTATTTCTTGAAGGCTGGCTTGGTGGTCACATATTCTTCCAGTTTCTGCCAGTCCTGGAAGCTCTTTGTCCACCGTCCATTTGAATGAGTCTTGCTGGATAAAGTATCCTTTGCTGCATGGTCTTCCCATTAATACTCTGAATATGTCTTGCCAGTCCTTTCTGGCTTGCCAGGTCTCTGTGGATACACCTGAAGTTGTTCTGATGTTCCTCCCTCCATATGTAATAAATCTCTTCCCCCCAGCTGCCCTCAGGATAGCTTCCTTGGCTCTAATATTTTCAAACTTTACTATTATATGTCAGTGTTGATATATTCTTATTGATTTTGAGAGGGGTCTTCTCTGCCTCTTGGACACAAATGCTTATTTCCCTCTCCAGCTTTGGGAGGCTCTCAGCTATGATTTGCTCAAATATACCTTCTAGTCCTCTCTCTCTCCACCCCATCAGGGATCCCAATAATTCTGACACCGGAACATTTCATGGCATCATTGATCTCTATTTTCATGGGCTGCTAGCCACCTATCCCTACCTTTCTAGGTACCCTTCCTTTCTACCAGCTTATCTTCTAGATCACTGATTCATTCTTCTGCCTCATCTACCCTGGCTGTGAGAGTATCTAGTTTAAATTGCATCTCATTCATAGCAGTTTTAAGTTCAGCCCAGTTAGATCTCATTTTTGCCCTTGGAGATTCTATATTGTCACTAATGCTTTTTTCAGGCCTACCTATTGACTTTATGATTAATATCTTGAAGTCTCTCTCTGACATTTTGCTTATATAGATATCCATTAGTTCTGTGTCAGAGATTTTTTCTCTGGTTCTTTTCCTTGTTGGGAGTCCCTCCTCCTTGTCATTCTGTTGAGAGATGGTTGAGTGAATGAGCAGAGTCCAAAATATCAACCATGATCCAAGCAAAATTCACCTTAGAAAAAATCTGAAGTGGACAAAACCTACCACAGATATGCAACCAAAGCCAAGATGATCCAAAACAATAAAAAAGAAAGAAAAAAAGGCTGTGGAGAGAGATGATAATATCTCAGGGTGCACAAAGCAAGGTGATCTGCCTGTTCCTGATTGATTTTCGGTCTGTGTTTTAGAAGACACTATATTCCAAAATTGCAAAGAAATCAGAACTTATAAATCAAGATAAAGGTGAATAGAGTGAAAAATGGGCTAGTATGGGGCTTAAATCTATAAAACATATATGTGAAAAAAGTTAAGAAGCAAATTAAAAACATAGTTTGGGAAATAAGAATCCATTTGAAATGGAAACAGGGTTAAAAAAAGAAAAAAAGGAAAGAATAAGAGAAAAAAAACAAAAAGAAATGTACAAGTTTAGTCTGAAGTATAAACAAGTTGTGAGGGAACACCTAGAGCTCTCTATACTATTTTCCCCTGGAACTGGAGTTTTACAGTCCTATGGTAAATAAGCTTATCATTATGGTACATATTGGCCAATATGGATTAGAATAGACAATCCCAAAACATACCTATCATATAACATGACAGAAATGAAAAATGTGGAATTGGATCTATATTTTCCCCCAATACACACAAAAAATCCACTCAAAATGGACTAAGAACCAAAATGGAAAATATAAAACTTTAAAACATATGGAGAAAATGGAATCCTAGACACTGTTGGTGTGACTTTAAATTGCTGTAGCCACTGTGGAATATAGTACGGAAGTCTCTCAAAAGAATAAAAATAGAAATATTATATGATCCAGTAATTTCAGTAGTTGGTGTTTAATCAAGGAAAATGTGAACACTAATTTGAAAGGATATTATGCACCCCTATGTTTATTGCAGCATTATTTACAATAGCCAAGATATGGAAGTAAGTTTTGTGCCCATTGATAGATGAATGGATTAAAAAAAGAATATTACTCAGTCATAAAAAGAATGATATTTTGCCATTTGTGACAACATGGATGGATGTGGAGCATATTATGCTAAGTGAAATAAGTGAGACAGAGAAAGACACATACCATATGATTTCACTTATATGTGAGTCTAAAAAACCAAATAAACAAACAAAAAAAGCAAAAAACCTCCAGAAACAGACTCATAAATATGGAGAAGAAACCGATGGCAGCTAAAGGGAAATGAGGTGGGGAGATGGGCAAAATAGGTAAAGGGGAGTGGGAGATACAGGCTTCTAGTTACAGGATGAATAACTCACAGGGTACAACATAAGGAATATAGTCAATGGTATTGTGATAGCACTGGGTGGTGGCACATGGTAGCTACACTTGTGCTGAACATAGTATAATGTATTGAATCACTATGTTGTATGCCTGAAGCTAATGTAACATTGTGTGTCAAATATATTTTAATAAAAAAAAGAATCACTTCAAAAGAAAAGTATGGGGGGAGGAGTCAAGATGACAGAGAAGTAGCAGGCTGAGACGACATCAGGCAGACAGAGATCAGCTAGATAGATTATCAAACCATTCCAAACACCTACGAATCCAACAGGAGAAAATCAACCACTTTCTGAAAGGTAGGACCAGCAGTGAAGTGAATCCAAAGTGACAGGAAGAGAGACTTCGGGGAGAGGGGCGGGCTCCCAGCAAGTGGCGGAGCAACGGAGCACAAAATAGGACTTTTAAAAGTCTGTTCCATGAGGGACATCGCTCCAGAGGCTAAACCCAGGGTGAAGCCCATGAGGTGACAGCATGGCCTCAGGTCCCGCGGAGTCACAGAAGGATCGGGGTGTCTGAGTGTTGCAGAGCTTGCAGGCAATAGAGCAGGGAAGCTGGTTACAGAGACAGAGCCGAGTGAGCTCTCAACTTGGGGTTACCTTGAACCGTAATCCGTTGCACAGGACACTGCTCTGT
>RCUC01044044.1:0-14168 GCA_003697995.1 Taxidea taxus jeffersonii
AAAAAAAAAAAAAAAAGATGATATGGTTGGTGCAGTTCCTTGAGAAGGAAAAAAAAAAAAGTACTTTATTTGGATTGAAATGTACCCAGACTAAAGGCATCCAGGTTCTTTGAACTGTGTATTTTAAAGTAGATGTACAAGGGCCTTTGGAAACACAGTTAATGCCATAAAATCTGGGTTAACTGGTCCAGGGGTATGTGGCACTCCCTGCTCCGGGTCTTTAAGCGGGAAAGAGGGCTTGTATGTCAAGTTGGGGTTTCATTTGGAGGCAGTTTCGCTGTTGAGATGGACCTGGTCCCCTTGTGGGCCAGGCAACGCTGCTGGCAACAGTCATGAGCCTTGTTGCAATGGGAATGAGAGGAGGTGGCCAAGGAGAGACCCCCCTGGATGTTGCTTTATGTGGAGGCCAAGGGTGTGACTGTTTTTCATATGATAATGAGACCTCAACTAGGAAAGGTTGGTCTTTGCCCCTGGGATTGGTGAGCTTTTGAAGAGCAAACACCTCAAGTGAACATTTGCCTGTGGGTTTTCAGTGGAGTCCTGATTTGCTGCGCTGCACTAGAGTGGACCACAGTGCACTGGGGGCTTTTCCTGTCCTATCCCATGCCACTCACTGAGCAGGTGCCCCTTTCTTAAATGGCCCAAGAAAAGAACAGAGTCTAGAATTCGCACCATCATTCTGATGCCCCAGAAATCTTGTGCCCCAGCCTCCATCCCAGCAGCCCGATTCAGGTCGGAGGTCCTAGTGCCTTCCTGGCCATCCCTGATCCAGTGCCAGGGGCTCACCGACAGTGGGTGGGTGGGTGGACTCAGGAACACACCTAAGAAAGAACCGGCTGACAAACAACATGCATGGTTAAAATTTCTGTGGATGTCTATAAAATATTTATGAGACTGGCAGTTGCAATTTAGAAAGTGACTCTAGCGGCTCTGGTCTGTGAAGGTCGGTGCAGTTAGCCCATCACTGCCGGGAAAGGGAGCAGGACTAGTGATCCAGCCCTTCACATGCCTGTCATCTCTTGGCTGTGAAACAATGTTGATCTTTTCTCTGTCTCTTCTGGCTTGATTTCATCATTTTCCCCCATCACTTTTCCCAGTGATTAGTTGAATCAGAGTGATTTTTATCATACTCGTCCCCTGTTTGAATTACTCTTCACTATGCAATTATCCTATCACAGAAAGTCCTATTTTCTCCCTGTCAGATGTCTGGAGTAAATGTGAAACCCAAAGTGGCCTGCCCATTACATAACCTCTGTCATCTGGTTGGTAATGGACTATATGTAACTTTTTTTTTTTTTCTAGCCTAGCAAATTACAAATAACCTTAGCTTCCATAATTGCCATTAACATAATGGGGCCATCATTATGTTAGCATGTCTTAACTAATATTTTCTAGCACTTTTTAGCGCCATTGGTGGTTTAAATAATTTTTTCACATCCACTCAGAGGGTTGATGTGCAGGTTATTTTAACTTAAAAGCCAGATTGGGGTGGGGGCGTGACACAGCGATGCTGTCATTTGCTTGTGTGCAGGAAATTTGTGCCCTAAGCATTCTCTTCCACCTTCTTTGTTGGAAAATATTCATGCTTACCAAGCCCTCCCTTGATGTTGCTGAGCAGTTTATCAAGTTTGAAGTCCCCACAAATGGACAAGAAATAGAATCAATTTGCTTTTTTTTAAGATTTTATTTATTTATTCGACAGAGAGAGATCACAAGTAGGCAGAGAGGCAGGCAGAGAGAGAGAGAGAGGAGGAAGCAGGCTCCCTGACAAGCAGAGAGCCCGATATGGGACTCGATCCCAGGACCCCGAGATCACGACCCAAGCCGAAGACAGAGGCTTAACCCACTGAGCCACCCAGGCGCCCTCAATTTGCTTTTAAGTTCATTAACATTTCAAGGAAGACAGTCCACATGCTGGACAAGGAGGAAGCGATGCCCATTGTCCTCCTCCAGCAGTGGACCCCTGGGTTGGGGGCGCTCATTCCTAAGTGGCACCTGGAAATGCTTAACTTGGTGACCAGTCAGAACTCATCTGAAATATTGATTCAAGGCACATTTGACCTAGCTCTCCTTCCTCCGGAGTTGCTGATGATTCGAGGGGAGTAAGAAGCCAAAAGACACGCCTTCCGCGGTGCCCTTATATGGACAGGCTGCCCCAGCATTTCCTTTGTCTTTAAAATCCAATCCTCCACTGAGAGTAGCACACACCATTACACAGCTGAAAGGATCATCTGGGGCCCCAGGGAGCTCTGAATGAGCACAGATAAACCTGCAGGTAGAGAAGAATCTGTAGGAAGGTGTTCTGCGTAACTGTGGGCATCTCTGATTCCAGGCATATACTTTCAGGACAGATTCCAACACAGTTGGGGGATGTTGTGATCCCATGATTTCGGAATCGTCCATATAATCAAGATGAGCAGCCCGACCGGAAATAAGTAGATAAGCCAGGAAATAACAAATAGAAGGACTTTGGAGAGTTTATAAATGTATCCTAGTATTCTCTAGAGTGGCTTTCTAAGGATAAATTCTCCAGAAAGGTTATTGCCTTTGATCTTATGGAACAGGTTGGGGGCAGGCACTGCCTTTGTCACACCGACCTTGGCCAGAATTGTAGCCTCCTTCCAGCTTCAAAGCTGTTCGGGGCCAGGAGCCCATCCACAGGGCTTTCACTGCCATGCTGGACAGAGTTGAGGCCTCCACAAACTTAAACACATCTCAGGCACAGAGAGAGGATTATAGGATGCCATCTATTTGGGTAGCCGATCAGGCAAAACATGAAGTATTTCATTTGCCATTCAAGTTCCTCTTCTCCCCCAAAACAATTAATTAGAACTGTTGAAAAGAACAAATTTTCTTGGGGACTGTGAAAAGACACCAAACACGACTTGGCCCTAAACTTTGTAAGCCAAGAGTCTGTTGTTTTCCAACCTTGGATATGGGTATGGAGTACATTTTGATCGTGCTCTGACGCTCAGTCCTTAAATAATCTGGTTTTACTTATTTTCCGATTTACATTGATAAAATGATAAATCAGGCACTTGAAAAAAGAGTGTTTTGCTTAAAAATAAACATCCTTGCTTCTTGGGAAAAGCTGAGAGGGACCAGATTATATATTAAGTTTCTCTCCTCTCTTATAGCTACCTGCTGTTCGCTGCCGAGCGGATTCCCATTATAGCTGTACTGTGGGAAGTAATTGTTGTTGTACAGTAATTCAATTTTGGTGCATTCACGCATCGGTTCACCGATAGGGGTTTATCTGGACAAACCTGGGACTTGAAAGCTTTTTATCAAGAAATTCCACATGCCGCAAGACGTTTTTTCCTAGGTAACGAATATCAGTATTTGCATTTAATAAACATTTACCTTCTCAGAAAAATGGATGTCTTCCCCCTGCAGAAGAGATTTACGCCAATCTTCCAGAAAGCTAGAGGGTACTATTAAAGTAACTTTCTCTGGCTGTTTTTTGACTGGTGTGTGTCTACATATGTATGACTATAAAACACTTCTATGTCTTTATGTAAATATACCCAGTGAAGCATGGAGAGCAGGAGGCACTCCAGGAAAGCATGATCGGTACCAAACATATATGTGATAGGAGGGATTAAGGATTTAAAAACTCATCTGTACCCGCAGGTATGGTGGAAATTGTTGGTGAGGAATATTTTCAAAAGGATACCCATTAAGTTAGAAATGAAATCAACCATTTTGTTGGTAAATTTCTAAAGTAAGGGAAGGTTCTGAAGACAGAGCTGGTTCTTCCTGTATACAAGGACTCTTGGAGCATGAGGACTCTTTACTCAGTCCAGAATGAGCTGTGGAAGTCTTGGAAGCCAGTGTTCCTAGCGTTGCTAGGAGGGCCTTCAGTTCTCCGCCAGTCGAGGCGACTGGACACATCCAGAAGACGTTTCTGCCTTTGTTCATTTCTCATCTCACTCAGAGTTTCAAAACGTGTTCCCTGAAAGAGAAGTCAATTTGTTTGAGACAGTAAAAACAGTGTTTTAAGTCACAAATGAAAAGACTTTTATTTTATTATGTTGCTGTATCTTCTGCCCTGTTTGCTTTTTCGCCCTGCCCTCTGTCCTTCTTTTCCTTCCCTTTGTTTCTTCCTCCCTCCCCTCCCCTTCCCTCCCTCCCTCCTCCCTCTCCTCTCCCTTTCTTCCCTCCCATTCCCTCCCCTCCTCTCTCCTTCCCTCTCCTTCCTCCCCTTCCCTAACTCCCTCCCCTCTTCTCTCCTCCCTCCTTCCCTCCCTCTCCTCTCCTTCCCTTCCTTCCTTCTGCAAACTGGGTTGCAAAATCTCATATACATATGTGTAAGAAAATTTACAGCAGAAACCTCAAACCAGAAGAAACTTAAAAAATAGCACCGATCTGGATTCACCAGTTTTGATGAGGTCAGGGAACCATTCTTGGTTAATGGGTAAGGGCACAACCTCCAGGAACCCCGTGGGTGGTCTTCTTGGGTTTCCCTCCAGAAGGGGTTGGGTTTCCTCTCACATATGTTAGGTTGTATCCAACGGAGCCTCATCTCAGAGAGGCCCACAGGGCTGTTCTCCCACCTACACTGAGAGTGAGCTACTCGCTTGCCTCCTGGGGGAATGAGCTTCTGCTAAGAGAAGAAGGGAGAACTTCTGGACCTTTCATCTCCTGTCTCAAGCCTGTCCCGTCACCCTTGTGCTGAAGTTAGGTTGGCTTTGTGAACCTTACTCGGGCTTTCCTGCTCACTCTGCACCTGTTGGCCTGTAGAGGGAGCTCTTCTTTGTGGGCCTAACCACTGTACCAAAGGCTTCCCAGCTTCGTGGTTATTTGTCCCATTTTTACATGTTTGGCTAAAATCTCTCCATTTTTAAAGCTTTGTAGAAGACTTAGTTCTGAGTTTTCTGTGTAACTCACTTCACCTGTATTTTCTTTGTTTTAGTTTTTGTTTTGTTTTCCCCGATTATACATACTCATTTTTTTTAAACCTTAAGTCCTATAGCAATTGTTTATTATAAAGGCGAACCCTGATCCATATTCATTGGAAAAGAAAGAAGAACATGCAGAAAATGATAAAGGAGAAAGCAAAGATCACAGCATCAAGAGGTATTAAAAGGCACTTGACATTTTTAAGTGCTGTTTCTTTTTAAACATCGTAGTTTCTATTTTTCCAGATATCTTTTCTATTTGTGCATATGTGTATACACACACACACACACACACACACACACACATATATAAACTTCTAAAACATTGGATTATTCTTTCTTCTTTCTTGTAACCATCCAACTAATTTTTGCAAAACTAATTGTACATGTTGTGGACATCATTCCACATCAGTGAATATATATAGTTCTGTTATTTTTCATGACCACAGAATAGTCTGCATTCTGGTTGTTCCAATCGAGAAATTCTCTTTGGGGAACATTGATATTACTTACAGTGTTTCACTATGAAAAACAATGATGTGGAAAACTCTTGTAGAGAAATTTGACCTTTTATTTGATGCATGTATTAGGATGTATTCCTAGGAATAAAAGGAAGGCTTTTGGTATCCTTGCCAGCTTGTCCTCCGGACAGCATCCCCCCGTGAGCCTGGAGAGGCTCTCTTTCTTCACTGTCCTCTCTGACATTTGGCCCTTACTTTTGATTTTTGTCAGTCTTACAGGCACAGAGTAGTATCTCATTTTATTTTGTTTTCTTTAATTGCTTACTGTTTAGCATGGTGGATCTTTTCTGGCTCCCCACCTACACTGTAACAAGGTTTGTGGCAAATTATACCATGTCTTAGAGCATTATTGTCACAACACAGAGAAGGTCTAGGTGCTGAGCCCCCAGAACACCTCAAAGAGAGGTGTGGGCCAGGAACTCACTTGGACACACTCGGAGGGCCCTACCCCTTCCGTCTTCCTTCCTGGACGGTATCATAAGAATAGCCTGGTTGTTGGGGGAGGGATGTGGGACACTGACAGGCACCAAGCTGCCTGGATTTGGGGTGCTGGTTTGGAAGAGTTTTCTGGGAATACCAGTGACTCAGCACCTGAAGAATATGGTGTCTGGGTGTTTTAGGCCCTCCTACTACAGGAGAAAGTCACTGGTCCCAAGAGAAATTGAGTGCGGTATATCCCTTCTCACTGAGAAAGGACTCCATTTCCAGCTGGCTCATTGTTAGACACCTAGACTAAGGACCAGGGTCATGTTAGGTCTCTTTCCCTTATGGTGCCATCTTTCTGTCTGTTCATCGATCATTTCTTCTTCCTTTTTTCTTCTAAGTTGCCTGTTAATGCCCTTTCCCATTGTCTACTATAATGTTTCTTTTCTTTGTCCCAGCTGGTCCCCACTCTAGCCCCAGTACCTACTACAGTGTCTGAATCTATAGTTAAGTACTCATTGGGCATTTGTTGATTGACTCACAGATCTTCATCTTGGAGTCAGGGTAACTTAAAGTCAGAATGATAATAGGTTACACCTCTTCCTTTTGACCAGAAAACTCCTGAATGATGATGGGGAGAGAAAAGGTTTTGATCTTAACTGTAGAGAAACCACAGGGCTCATGAACTTTCCAGAACCCTTCACCATCTGTTCCAAGCAAATGGGTCCTTTGCATGCCGTCTCAGGTCAGACTGCTGCCTTCTTAGACTCCAAGCCTTAGCCTCAGCCCAGTCCTTCCCTATGTGGCCCTCTTCCCAAAAGGAGGTGAAACGGGTACTTGAAATGGGCAGAAATCAGGCCAGCTGCTCAGAGTGGAAATAAAAGTTAGTGATTTCTGTAGAGGGAATCAAGAACAGCTTCCCTCCCTCCCTTCTTTCCTCCTTTCCTTCCTTCCTTCTTTCCTCCCCTCCTTCCTTCCTTTCTTTCTTGCCTCTTTCCTATTTTGTTGGAACCCGTGAAGGAGAACTTGACTGGGGACGGGGGGGGGGGGGGGAGGAAGTCTGTGTTCTGAGGCTGTGACTTAGCAGAATAGCCATGGATTTCCCTGGTGTTCTCGGAGCCTGGCTGAGAGATCTTCTTGTCGTAATACAGGCTGGATGCCAGAGCTGGGGTGTGTGCCTCTAGGTGTGGCAGACGTTTCTCCTCGTGTGGCATGTGGTAAACACAGGCAGCTCCCTACTCCCTAGAAATGGAACACACTGATGTCTGAGCAGATTCAAGGGGTTCTTCATAAATTTGAGCAAGATGTCATGAAGGAGAATTTTGGAGTGGTGCTGAGAGTAGTTGTCAAGCTCCCCACGTTTGGGCTTGGTATTGTCCCAGTTATAGCACGGCTGGGTCAGGTCACCTGTCCAGAGCCCCACCCCACCCTGCCACCGTGGTCTATAATAGCATCCTGCTTACTTCCTTTATTAACTTCTGGGTGTCGTACTTAACTTCTGTTTAGCTCAGTGTTGACTTGACAATGGCTGTCTCCCCACTAGAACCCTGGTGTCATGAGGGCAGGGACCATGGTGGTCTTGCTTCCCCTTACAGCCCTGGGACCCATCCTGGGCACTTGGCAAGTATCCATGAATGAATGGACTCACTACCCTGGTAATGACACTGTCATGGGGGTGAGTTCTCCATGCCTGGGAAGACCATCTGGTCGCCAGGACGTGGTGCTGGGTAAGGTTTCCTGGGTGTTTTCTGTGTACTCGTTCCTGCCCTCGCCCCTGTTCCCCACCAAATGATCCATTTCTCCTCTGTCTCAGAAGTTCGGATTTGATTTCTGTTGTGCAATGATAAAGAAAAAGAAAAAGAAAAATTTCTTTCCCATCCAAAGTGGAATATCATTTAAAATCATCTTTCCCATTTTCACTGCCTATTTTTATTCTCCATCTCTAGAGACCAGTTTTGAAAGATTTCCCGTTGCTTTGGTCAAGACCAAGTGGACCAAACAGCCCAGAGAAGAGAGGCTTGTGGCCATGGAGACCCGTGTGAAATTATAGTGCTGATCCCTGCCTTTAAACCATAGCAATTACGCCCCATCAGGGCACCCACTTGGAAGCTTTGAGCTCGCTTCGCCGCCTTCTCTGCCTGCATCGCCCACTAGAACTGAACGAGAGCGAGGTGTCCTCTGCAGGTGGGAGACATGCAGGACACTGTCTGAGCCAGAGTGGGTGGGTGGGGACCGCTCAGCACAGCAGTGTCATACCAACCGACTGCTTGCTCCGCTGATTTCTCCAAAGACTGGTGTCATTTCCATACCAGATCAGGTAGAAAAATAATGCCACTTAGTTTATACTCAGGCGAGGCAAAAGAAATCTTAAAAGGTTTGTGGGTGGGAGGAAATTATGGTGAATCACTGAAGTGTCACCATCAATAGATCAAAATGACAGAATAAAGCCATAATAATAATAATAATAATAGTAATAATAATAATAATAATAAAGACCACTGGCTATAATTGTATAAATTACTGGCACCAAATTAGGGGTTTTCAACAATATTTTGAATGCGTAGTTAGTATGTTTAACTGGGGATATGTCATGGGTTGTCTGGTTTTGGTCTTTGCTCAGTTTCCTGCGTGGAGGTAAGGAGCAGCTGGGCCCACAGACACAGCGAGACTATTTACGTTTTGTAAATTAGGTTATGAGGGGAAAATGAAAAGGTGGCTGGGAATTCATTGGCATTTCATTTACATTGCATTCAGCAGAGGGATGCCGGCCCTCTTGAGTAATCAGAGTCTTTGTTGAGAATCAGCTGGGATATCACTGACTGCATGTCCTGAGCTGTACTGGCTGCTTCAACACACGACAGATAATGCTTTTGTATGTTCGGGGGCAAATGGGATTTTTTTTTTTCTGGTGTGCTTTTTAATTGATTTTATGTGTCAGTGGGGGAGGAGAATCATATCCTGGGGAATACACTTAGCCTTTCTCACTGTGCACCCAGTGATTCTGGAGCATCTCATCGGGTAGTTTGGTGAGCTTCAATGAGAGGAATGTCTTGGGGCCCCTAGAAGGCCGCGGTGGTCATCAGAAAGCAGACCGTCATCTCAGTCTTGTTGGGGAGCTGCTCATACACACCCCAACACCAGCCAGCGAGGGGGTGTCTCCCCCCTTCTAGCAGGATTCTCTGAAAGAAGTTCAGGGCAGGCAGCAGTACTGGCCCTCCACGCTGTTACTGAGATGTGTGCTGACAGGTACCAGCTGCGGAGGGGCAGTAGAAGGAGCCCAAGGTAGGAGCAGGGCCTGCAGGGTCTGCAGGCCGCTGTTTGGATGGCTCCATGGTAGCTTCTGGTAGAGGAGTCTTGTGGGGCCAGGCAGCCTGTCTCCAAGAGGACGTCCCCCGAAGGCTCAGGGGACCTCCTCCCTTGCTGTGCCAGACGTCTGTCATTGCAGTCCCTGTTGTTGTCATCATCTGGGGACAGTTAAGTCCCCATTTGAAAATCAGAGGTGGCCTCTGAGGCCAGACACGGTAGACGTGATTTTACTCCAAGGAAGTGTGTTGAGCCTTCTTTGCTTGGCAAAAAGAAATATGGTGGGGGTAGTCCTTGGGGGTTCTCCTCAAGCTGTGTGTGTGTCTGTGTGTGTCTCTGTGTGTGCACGTATGTGCATGAGCGTCTCCGCACCTGAGTGCAGGTAACCATGTGAGGGTGGGAGCTGGGGAGTGGGGATCCATGGATGAACATTCACCCTCACGGGAGTTGCTTCAGTGGGGACAGGGAGGTCAGAAAGAAGCCTCTCTGTCTCAGTTCTAAAGCTGTGGTCCCCAGGCCCGTCCTGGCCAGAGACACCTTTTACTTGGTCCATGTGGGCTTTGAGAAAAAAAAGTAAAATCACATATAAAAGTATGAAGTGATAGAAAAATATCCAGATTGAAAGCTTAAGAACTTGAGAGGCATACCCCTGCCCCACATGGCAACCATCTGCAGGAACTGCCCATTTTGTTGATTTCCATGCTGCCTTCCTACCATGTTCCCCCAGTCTTGTATATCGCTCCTGTGGCCCCCAAGAGGGTTGAGTTTACAGCCTCTGGCTTCGTCAGATTGGGCTCACAGCCTCTTTTAGCGAACTTCACAGAGTGAGTGTTTGTAGTCTGCAAGCTCAAAGGCAAATACTCAGAGCTTTTATAAATGATGCTGCAGAAGGTAAGCTGGACTGGTCCTTGCTATGTTCATCACCAGCATCGCATCCTGGAGTGCTTCTGGTCAGCTAAGCCGCCATGCTTTGCTTTACATGTATCGTCTCATGGAAGTGTTAGATCCCTTGAAGTTGGACAAAACAATTCTTGGCTAGGGTTGGGGAAGATTGTTCATAGCACATGGGATAAGAAAGCCTTGGAAGGAGGCATGGGGTGTCTCTCTCTGTCTCTCTTTGTGTTTCTGTGTGTGTGTGTGTGAGAGAGAGAGAGAGAGAAGAGAGAGAGAGAATATGCATGTGTGTGCATGTCTCTTTAAGTCTACGAAACACTGGATGGCTCTTTCTGAGATTTTCTTCACCTTTCACATTTCAAGATTTCAGCTCTTGTGTTAGGCTTTTACAAACAAGAAGTCTTATTTCTTTTGTTGTGTATTTTCTCTCATCTCAAAGAAGACCCGATCTATGTAAATAACTCCCCAACTGGTCTCATTCACAGAATTAGGAAACAAAAATCAGAGGGCACCCCCACCTCCCTCCACTGTCCCTCCCCACAGCGCACACTTTCCTACTAGAATGATGACTGAGACAATATCTCTCACGGGGAGAAGGGAATGAAAAATGCTGAAAGTGGTTACACTTGAATGTGTGGCACTTATCTCTCTGTGCAGACACCCTATAGAAAAATAATTCATCAAACTTCGTTCAAGAAGAAAAGAACATTACATCTTCATCAACAACAACAAGAGCTCACCGTGGTAGGAAAAGGACAATAAAGGAGTTATTTTAGCAGAATTAACAGTAAGAAATTAGCCCCATGTATCCTTCCTTTTTATCATGGTGTAGTGCATTTGCATATTCTGAAATTTCACATTTGCATAGTCAATGATTTTAAATTAGAGTCTCAATCGCCTCTCTGATGTTTGTCATGTGTGTAACTCGTCTTAATAACTGAGTTGTTAGCATTTAAAAAACAGCTCATCTTCAGCCCAACCCTGAACACATCACACTGAGTTCCTTCTGCAAGTTTTTGACAGCTTTACTAAGATACGATTCCCTTACAATACTATTCTCTCATTTAAAGTGTACAGTTTTTTAGTGTATCCACAAGATTGTAGAACCATCCCCCCAATCACCTGCAGAAGCTTTTCCTCACCCAAGGAAAAAAATCCCAAACCCACTGGCAGTCACCCTCCATTGGCCCCCCAAACCTCCTTCCTCCACGGAGAACAGGCAAACACTCTTCGACTTTCTGTTTCTATAGATTTATGTATTCTGGAGATTCCATTTAAATGGAAGCATCCAGTTTGTGGTCTTTTGTGACTGCCTTCACTGAGCATAATGTTTTTAGGGCTTATCCATATTATAACATGTGTCAATACTTCATTCTTTGTTATGGTCCAGTAACGTTCTACCCTATGGATTACCACACTCTGTGTAACCGTTCACCAGCTGATGGTCCCTTGTGTTCTTTCCACACTTTTTGCCTGTATTGACTATGCTTCTGTGAATATTTGTATCCATGCTTTTGCATGGAAGTATATTCTTGGGAATATATAGGAATGGGGTTGCTAGTCATATGGTAACTCTATGATTAACCTTTTGAGGAACTGCCAGACTGCTTTCACACATGGCTATGCCAATTTGTGTTCCCATCAGCAGTGTTGGAGAGGTCTGAGTTCTCCATATTTTTGCCGACACTTGTAACCTGTCACGCACATTAGAGATTGAGAAGTGAGAGCAGCTTGACTTGCATTTCCCTAATGACTAATAATGTTGCGCATCTTTCTAGCTACTTATTGGCTGTTTGTATATCTTCCTTGGGGAAGTGCCCGTTCAGATCCTTTGCCAATTTAAAAACTGTCATTTGTCTACCTGTTACTAAGTTGTAAATGTTCTTTATATGTTCTAGATACTAGTCCCTTATCAGATACATGATTTGAAAATATTTTCTCCCATTCTGTGTGT
Source organism: Taxidea taxus jeffersonii (assembly GCA_003697995.1). Taxonomy (NCBI): domain Eukaryota; kingdom Metazoa; phylum Chordata; class Mammalia; order Carnivora; family Mustelidae; genus Taxidea; species Taxidea taxus. The sequence goes on from RCUC01044044.1 coordinate 11,997, forward strand.
TGTCTTTTCACTCTCTTGATGGTGTCCTTTGTAGCCAAAAGTTTTAATTTTGACAACGTCCAACATATCTGTTTTTTCCTTTTGAATGCCTGTACTTTGGGTGTCATATTTAAGATGTTACTACCTAATCCAGCGTCACAGAGATTTGTGCCTATGGTTTTTTTTTTTATTTTTTTTTAAGATTTTATTTATTTATTAGTTAGAGAGAGAGAGAGAGAGAGAGAGCGAGCACAGGCAGACAGAGAGGCAGGCAGAGGCAGAGGGAGAAGCAGGCTCCCTGCCAAGCAAGGAGCCCGATGTGGGACTCCATCCCAGGATGCTGGGATCATGACCTGAGCCGAAGGCAGCCGCTTAACCAACTGAGCCACCCAGGCGTCCCGTGCCTATGTTGTTTTCTAAGATCTTATGGTTTTAGCTCTTACATGTAGGTCTTTGGCCCAGGTTTTGTTAGTTTTTGTATACAGTGTATACAAAAAGGTGCGGGTCTGATTTTGTTCTTTGTATGTGGAAATCACTTGTCTCAGGGCCATCTGTTGAAAAGTACCCTTGCCACTCAGAGTGAGTTCCTTTCAGCTCTGACCTATAATTAACCAAATGTTATCATCAGAAGAGCTGATCACTCTGGCTGTGATCAGAATGGCACTGTTGTGCTGACTCTGACAAGCAGGTATGAAACATTTTTTGTATCTTATCTGATTTAATGCTTATAAGCCTCTTTTGAGTTGGGTAGCCTTATTACTGGTTATGAACTGGTGAAGCAGCTGAGGCCCAGTTTCTCACTGTAGGTAGCCGAGACTCCAGCCCAGACCGCCTTCCCCCTCTACCCACATGTTGTACTGTCTCTCCTTAGGTTTTTATTAAGATCCTGTAGACAATGGCTGTCAGAGGTCAAGGACCCAGCTAAGCACTCGAGGTGAAACATTTGAGCACTTTTCAGAGTATATGGTTCATCGGAATAGCTCAGGAGTATTGTTAGGACGAAGAGTCCGTTTTAGTGGGTTGAGAGCCTGCGTTTCCAGCGAACTCGCAGAAGCAGACACCGCTGCTCAGGGGAATCACCTTCCAAGCAGAAAGATTCGTTCACTGGCTTTCAAGCTTGGGAGGTGAGGGGGTACATTGGAATCACCCAGAGGCTTAAAAAATACAGATGCCCCGCCTCTCCCCCTGGGATTCTAGTTGCCTTGGTCAGGAGTGTGGACTGGGTGTGGGGGTTTCCAAAAACTCCTCAGGCTGTTCTAATGTTCAGCTGAGAGTGAGCAGCACTGAGTTACCTCATCCCACCCCACAGGGAGCCCCACCAGGAGGCACTTCAGTCTGCTCTGGGAGGTGAGGCTTCTAGCTTTCAGAGGCTAGCTGACTGGCCCACGGTCATGCAGCTGTGGGGCAGGAGAGCTGGTAGTCCAGTCCAGGCCAGATGGCAAGGGCAGCTCCCAGCTCTCTCCTCATGCTCCACGGTGGCCTCCCTGTTGCAGTCCTTTTGTAGAGGAGTGAAGTGGGTGACTTCCCCTGGCCTGAGCCAGCCCTCGGAGAAGGTTGTCCGAACCCTGCTCCATGCTGCTGGGCCCCTTCTCCACCTTCCGACACAGGGACCTCTGTTCTCTCATAGGGTGCCAGTGGGACTCACGTGCATCATTTGCTTCCTGCTGCTCTGAGACACCCGGAAGTGGGGTCCTAGTCCCTATAACTCAAGTTCAGGTTCTCTCATGTGTCTGGTTCCTTCCTCAGGGAATCGGACAGGATGAGCAATGCTTTGAACATGCCTGTTTTAAGTGGGGAAAAGTGCTCATTTCTTTGAGAATCCCTGCCATTTTAAGGAGAAAATAAAAGTCGAGAGTAGTGGTACAGTCTATTTGTTGGCTCTTCCTGTCCTAAGCTGCCTTCATTCTCATAAGGCTGAATGGCCATGAGCGCTCACCACACCGGCTTTGACCATCCCATCTTGGCTGTGGACTGTGAGCTGTATTTCCTAAAACGGACAGCCGGGGCCTCTGCATCGGCCACTGTGGGAACCAGATTGTAGCCATGAGAAGGAAGCCAGTACCCTTCCCATGTGGCCTTTCCTGCTTCTTGGGGGAGTCAGATGCTGAGTCCAAAGTTAGGGGAGTACAAGCGTAGAGGCTGCCAGTCCCGGCCACCCAGGTGGGGCCCACGGGGGGGGGGGGGGGGGGGGGG
>RCUC01044047.1:0-20331 GCA_003697995.1 Taxidea taxus jeffersonii
GAATTGAAAGAAATACTTTGTTAAATGTTTTTAACCACTTAAGTTTAAGATGGTATTAAAGTATGGAAAATAATGTATTTGGATCTATTTCAAGGTTTAGGGAAATGCACTCCTGTTAGATACCTGTAGCAGAGCGATTTTTATCTGAAAGAAGGTTAGTCCTAGAAGATTGAGATCCCTTTAACGCAGAGAAAAAAATGAAAGTCTCCATCCACAGGTTGCCATGGTTTCAGTTGAGCAAAAAAATGAAATTGGAAGGTCACCAATAAGTTTTGAGCATATTATTTTTTTCTTTACAAAAAGAAATCATATCAATGTGGTGTAAAATCCTAACAAGATTTAGAACAATACAGGCAGTTTGAAAATTACAAAACCATTAGTCAATATCATATTAAGCTGATTTATTACCCTCTAGTGCCACAGCCTTTTAGCTGCTGATGGGGATTCAGTTAAGAAATAAGATTATGAGTCCTTTCTTGTGGTTTTCACACTCCTTTCTCAGAAAAATAAAGTAAATTAGACAATAAATCGTTGTTCATATCACTCTCCAGTAGTACCAATTTAAGAGGTGGATAGTCAGGTTGAAAAAAAAAATCCCCCACCCCCTGGGTATCTGAATTGTGTCCAGTCATTTCCAGGCAAATGATACAGAAGGGTCTGATTACAAGGAAGGAAACCCAATTTGAACTAGATTAAAGAATGAAAGATAATTTATTAGAAGGACAACATTTCCTAGATTAAATTCTAAGAGGTTTGGGATGGGACACCAATATGAAAATCCCAAGGAAGTTTTTAATTGCCCCTTTGTGAGTTCCTACTTAGGTCACAGACTTCCCTACCCTCTGAATGGCTTATTTGATAACCAAGTAAAGAAAATCTGATGACTGATTTAAATTCATTCAATTACCTTCTTGCTCACCTCTCTGATAGGGATCAGAATAGTATTTGTTGGCAAGAAAGGGTATAGTTGGTAGACTTATGCCACCTCCCCCCAAAAGGAGTTGAAGACCTAATCCCCAAGACCTGTGACTATATTTGTTTACATGGCAAAGGGGCATTAAGTTGTCAGATGAAATTAACCTCATGACCTTAAAATTGGGTGATAATCCATGTGCCCAATGTAATTGCAAGGATCCTTGAAAGTGGAGAAGGGAGAAAGGAGAGAGACAGAAAGGAGGGTGATAGAAGGGCCAAAGAAGGGCTATGATCCTGGCTTTGTAGGTTAAGGAAGGGAACCATGAGCCAAGGATAAGGGCAACCTATGGAAGATGGAAATGACAAGGGAATGGATTCTTGCCTACAGCCTCCAGAAGGAATGAAACCCTGCCAACACCTTGATTGTAGCCCAGTAAGACCTATGTCGACCTATTACGTGTGGAATATGGGACAATAGATTTGTGTTGTTATAAGCCATCCTGTGGTACTTTGTTACAGTAGCAATTGGGGACTAATATAAAGAGAAACATATGATCAGAGAGCACTTTCTTGAAGCAAAGCTGCAGCCTTGGTTTGCCAGCTGCTTCTTAACAAAATAATTACAATTTTTTTTAGTTGTCATTTTCATGGGGTGACATTGGAAGAAACTATAGCTTAGCAGAGAGTACATTTCCTCTGATGACAACCATTATAATTTGCATGGCCAGTAGTCTTCTTTCACAGGAGAAATTACTCTGATGTTTTTTTTTTTTAAAAGAAAATGTTCATGTTATTTGAATCAAGTGTAGTTCTTTATTCATTTTTTAAAGAATTTGCTATTTAGTTTATCACTTTTTATATTCTGAATGATAAAGATATTGTTTCTGTCAATATTGGGGTTAATATTTTCCCAATTAATTGTTTTAATTTAAAATATTCTAATTAGCTCTTATGTTTTATAAACCTCTTGAAATTGTATACAGACCTGTTAATATAATTTAATCTTATAAAATCTTCATCATTCACTTCTCCCTTGTTTTAAAATTCTTCATACTAAAATAAATTACATATCATTGGCCAGCCTCTCCAGTATTGCTTAGATTTGATGTTTTTCTTGACACTTGACTTTTCAGGGATCTTAGGGAACAGAAGGTTATAAGCAAAAACTGCCTGCAAACCTATAATGTAATTTGTATTAAGATAATATTTTCTTCTAAGCAGAGTTACAGTTTTATAGTGTGTACCCAGATAGGGCACAGAAATATAGTTGGTTTCCTATTGAGAATTTGAGAAACAAAAATCAAAGGCAACTTTTTTCCTAGGACAAGACTTGTTTTCTGGCTATACTGACAACGGAGGACAAAAACCTGTATTAAACAAGTTTCAGTGCATCAATGACCAGTAAATAGGCTTTTGAAAACCAGCCAATCTGTAATAGCCTCACCTTTCTGAAAGACTACTAATCAGCAACAGTCACACTCTAGTAATTATGCTCCCATGGCTAAAGATCCACCAGTGCCTAAATACTCTGCTTCTGAGGTCTGCCAATCTCAAAAGTTCTCCTTACCTAAACTCTATAAGGGATCAGCATTTCACTTTGTCCAGAAATGGTTTGGTACTGACATAGGCCTGCCTTGCTTAACTGGCAATAAATACAGCTTTTTTTTGTTTGTTTCGGATAGTGAGTGGCGACCTCCTCCTCCAATACTATTATTGCTACTGTCTTCCACAAGCCATCCTCGTTTCATCCACCCAACCCTCATACTCAGGAATGTGTGCGTACGTGTACACACACACACACACACACAAATGGGGTCAAGAACAAACTTAAAATTGGGAATGGAAACTAAAATGTTAGTTTTTCAGTTTAAATTGTATCTCTGTTATAAGTCAATCTAATTTGAGTAAAGCTTCCGTTTTCTAATTTGTCTTCTTTTCCCAATTCTCTGCAATAAGGAGCCTGAGGATTTAGTTAGGCTTAGCTTACTCTCGTGGGATAAAAGGGTACCTTGCATTGACCACGTGTATGAAAGTATGTATGACTGGTTCTCTTGGCAGCAGGGGAGAGGAGGAATTAGGTTTCATTTATTGTCCTGCGGATCCTCTCTGGTCTCAGATGCACAGGGGCTGGCCTATTGTTTTTGGCCTGGTGACCATGTTTAAGAAAGTGGTTCTGGGGTGCCTGGGTGGCTCAGTGGGTTAAAGCCTCTGCCTTCGGCTCAGGTCATGATCCCGGGGTCCTGGGATCAAGTCCCATATCTGGCTCTCTGCTCAGCGGGGAGCCTGCTTCCCTGCTCTCTCTGCCTTTTTTTTCTCTGCATTGTTCTGTTTTTTGTTCTCTGCTTTGCTCCTTTGTCTACCTTGGTGTCCTCTGGCCTTCCTAGCCCCTTTGAGTCTTCTTAGGAGAGTACTTACATACCCACACGGTGGGAGACCAAAGTTGCCTAAGAGGTAAGTTGCTTCAGGCTCATTTGTCCAGTTCTCTGCCTTTATCACCCCTGTGCTGTCACTGTGAAGGTTTTTGAATTTGGTCTGGGGAGAGGCTTATCAGACCAAGGCTTTCAGATTCCTACAGGCTTTGCCAGGGAAGACTGACATTCTCAAGATCTCCCATTCCCCTGACATTCTCAAGATCTCCTATACTTATTTTGATGTTCTTAAGGTGCTCCCTTGGTTGGTTTCACCTGATTTCTGAGTAGGGTGAACACAGCTTTCCCACTACCTTTCTTTTCCTTTTCTCATAAACCTCTGAGAAAGAAGGGAAGGTCAGACTTACCACTCCTTTATACAATGAATTTCCCTCAATCGGTATCTTCCTTCTTGCCCAAAACAACTAAAATCTATAGCTCTAGTGGAAAAGGGTTACCTTCTCCAAAATATGAGACTCCTCTATGATGTAGTCTTCCAAATCCATTTTTAAATATGGTAATGGAACCCAAATGAATTTAGAAAATCCTTTAGTCTCTTGATAAAATCTGGCTTGTAAGGTTCTTATCATGCTTTTAACTCAAAGTCAGTTTTGGATTCTAAAAGCTGACTACTGATCCCTTATTTCTCTTTGTAAACCATTTCCAACCATCCTAATATTTCACAAGTCCAATGAATTCCTCTGACTGAATAGAAGTCATAAGTACAATAATGTAACAGGTAGAAGAGAATATAGGTATTCTTATGAAAACTTAATCTCCAATACAGATTGCTACAAAACTTTGCTATAGTATTTTAAATGGTCTCAAAATATATTCATATGTAATACTTGTGGTTTAAGGTAATTCAGAGCATTAAAGCCCTTAACAGTTTATGCACGTGAAGATTGCTCATGATCCCAGAGATTTGGCAACACAGAGGTCATATATTCACCTTCAAGTGCCATGAATCCCGAAAGTTTAATGACCAGCTTGAAAGTATATTTACCCCCGTGATGGTATTTTTTTAAAAGATTTTATTTATTTATTTATTTGAGAGAGAGAGCATGAGAGGAGAGAGGTCAGAGGGAGAAGCAGACTCCCTGCCAAGCCTGATGTGGGACTCGATCCCGAGACTCCAGGATAATGACCTGAGCCGAAGGCAGTCATCCAACCAACTGAGCCACCCAGGCACCCCCGGAAAATTTAATACATAATTGGTCTGTCCTCTCCTATGAGACTGAAAACCAAGAGAACCTTTAACCTAGATGCCATGTGGATATTTTTGTATAGTGTGTTTGTGGGGTCAAAGGAGGCATTAGCTCTAAGGTACAGTCACTCAACAACTAATAAAAACAGCGGAGAGAGAAGTGAAGGGTGTTCCAAGTGGCAAGTGTTTTCTGCTAAGCATTATTGAGGGAATATAAATAAAGCATAAAGTATTGCACATTGCAAAACTCACCTAAAATAGTAGAATGGCATAAACTAGTTTTGATCACATTATTAACCATCAAATGTAGATATCCGTGACAAGTGTTGTCTTATCTGCCACCATCTTAGATTATTCAGTTAGTTGGGGGTACCAACAGCAGTAGTCACAGACATTCATTGCATGCTTATCGTGGGTCTGGTGCTCTTTCAAGGGCTGTATATGTATGTTCATTTTTAATGCTCCAAAATTCTGCCAAACAGGTATTATCTCAGTTTTATAGATTAGAAAATTAAAACAGAAAATGGTTAAATAGCTTTTACAAGGCCATATGGATAATTGGCAGTGAAGCTTGACTTCTGATTTATGCATTTGAATTCATGCTTTTGATATATAAGCTATAATATTTTTCCAAAGTCGCTAATCTTGTCAGTGGAGAGTTATGGACTTGACACTTAGCCCAGCTGTGACCAGGTGGCGGTGCATGAAATGTGATGGTCATATCTTTGGGTATGTTGCCTAGTTATTGGTATGCCATACAACCCTTCATTCTCCCTCATTTAAACAGAAAGAATCTGATATTACCAAAATTTTAGCAGTGATTATCACTTTGCGAGAAGGACAGTTCTATAAATGATGATGTTGGATTTTAATGAATAGAGAAAGCCTTAAGGACTCAATCTAAAACTTAATAAACTATAGCAAGATATGGGAAGAAACTTCTTTGGAGCCTTAGTCAGCTATGAGAACTATTGTTTCCCACTTGGGAATACTAACTGGTAACTGACTCAGGATACTTGGCGTTGCACTGCTGTTTTGGAAAGATGCCAGGTTTTTTTGTGCCTGAAGCCAAGCTTATGTCTTCTGCCACTCTCCCCTTTGCCCAAATAACTGTGGTTCTGTGAAAAACAAGGCTCTGCCACTATTCAAAGTCCATCCTAAAGTCTTAAGGGTGTGGGAGCAAAAGAGGGGCCATGTGCCCTGGCTAAGCAAAACTGGGTCCCAAGGTTCTTCAGAGTTTTGTGAATAAGCTTGTGCACAATTTTTCTAGCAATCTAAAGAAATGATAGAAATAAAATGACAAAAAGCAAAAAAAAAAAAAAAAAAAAAAAACCCAAAACACACAAAAGCCCACTATGCATGACAGTCAGGTTGTAGATAGGATATATCTTCATGGATACATAAGTATTACAGGTTTCACTTGGGGCTTTATGACCCAGTAGCATTAGTGTTGATAAAATTATTTATTTATAAAAAAGATTTTTATTTACTTATTTGTCAGAGAGGTAGAGAGAAAGAGAGAGAGAGAACAAGCCAGGGGAGTGGCAGGCAGAGGGAGAAGCAGGCTCTTTACTGAGCAAGGAGCCCCATGTGGGCTCCTTGAACCCACATGAATCATGAACTGAGCTAAAGGGAGACACTTAACCAACTGAGCCACCCGGGTGTCCCTAAAATGAACTTAATTTATATAGATGAGGAAAAAGAATCATTGATTGGTTCTGAGAGAACAGAATGTTTTACTACAAGAAAAGAGGATCAAAGGTGTATTTCATTCAGGTAAATTTCCAACGTAGTTTGTCTTATATGGTGTAGCCTGTGAGTGGAAGTCAAAGCAATAGCAAAACAAACAAAACAGAGGTGAACAGATGTAGGAGAAGTCCTGAGCTGGCCATTGGGTCATTGTTACATCACCCCCACTTGCAGTCACCCACTAGAGAAAGAATGTTAGGATGGCAGATTGTCCTTCCTTGGAACCTTGGGTTCCAACCTTGAGGAAACCCTCAAAATCTGTCACTGTGTTGTTGTTGACATTGATGTTGTTGAACTGTTTTTTCAGACATGATTGCCACAAGGGAATAAGAAAGAAGGGCAAATGTTATCTCTTTTTGGTTCTTGTTCTGTCTGTATCCAACAAAAATTGAGTTGCAACAGTGCATTTTTTCAGAAGTGCCTTTTGAATATTTAATTTAGTTTAGTCATAGGGTGAGGGCATATGAAAAATTTCAAAAAGGATTTTTGGTCAATTAAGCTAGTTCAAAAGATATTCAAACGAGGAGATCATGGGTGGAAAGAGGACAATATAGGGCTAGAAAGCATACAATCCAGGTAATTGATGAATTGTGACCTCTGGCTCTTGTTTCACACAAAACTTTTTTATTGAGCAGGTAGACACACACACATGGATTTTCTTACCTACTCTATTTAATATACAAAGAAAAAAATTCTGAAAACCCTTGGTATAGGTAGAAACCCATGGTAATATGGTAGAGAGAAGTGAACCAGATGACCACATATGATGGAGTCAGATAACTTATGTTTGAATGGAGTCCCTCCCACTTTATTGCTATATTACCAGCTTTATTACTGAGTAATTTCCTGTATTATAAAAGAGTTACAGTACCTCCCTTGTGTAGTTGTTTTGAGGACTAGGTGTAATAACATGTATAAAATACTTGGCAAAATATCTGCAATCAGTTTAGCAACACATGGTATGTAATAGAACAGTGAGGTTATTTTTATTGTTGGCTTCTGAGTGGAACTGTTACTTTTGCTACCCCTTCTTCTGTTTCTCCCTCCCAAAATGAGTCAGACTTACATTCAAATGACTGCATTTCTCAGAGAGAAGAATTGCTCCTGTTAGCACAAGACTATATTTTTCCAATCAGAGTTTTTAATTAGAGATGAAGATGACTACGCTAGTAGGTAGGGTCTCTTTTCTCATCCTCTCTCCCATGTTGGAGGAGGAACAGTGTTGACATCTCAGATGTCAAGAGGTAAGGATATAACTTTGGCCCCTGAAAATCCTTCGAAATTTCTTCTGCCTGTTTTCCCATTATTTCACTTGGGGGGGTGCTTCTTTCCTGTTGCCTGCCTTTTTAAAAATCCTCCTTTGTTGGCCCATCTATCCTCTGCCTGCCCTTGAACATACCATGCCCCCAAGTATGTTTCTTAGAAGAGAAAAGGCTCTATGGTCAAGTATATTTACATAAATACACTTCAGACAAACTTACATAAATGTTGTGTGCTTCAGCTTGGCGTTAGGTAGTTCTAAAAAATGGCAATGTGTTTGAAGTTAATCACAGAGGAGCTCTGGGAGTCACTGGGGTGCAGACTCGTGCCCTTTAAGAATCCGCATAGCTGAAGGTAGGCTTGCCATTCTCTTGTGAGAATTAAAGCACTGAACAAAAGCATGGATATGGAAAGTCCTGTCTGCTTTCAGAATTTAACCTACAGAGGATTTAGCCAGCAGGGAGGGACAGGATTTTTCTCCTCAATGTCTATGGATCTAATCGTGTTAAGTAAATAATTGCTTCACAATTTTTCAGCAGTTGCTTTTGTTTACTCAAGAGACAAAAATTTAACCTGGAACCAAAAATCCAATTTCTAAAATTGGAAAGGTAGCAAGGATCAAATTAAAAAGCAAAAAATAAGACATATTTAGTTTGTAAAAAGTAACTTTCTTATGTAACATGGAGAATAATCTATTTCTGCAGATATGCTAACACTTTTTGCAGGAAGTCCTTATCAGTCATCTCCTAATTTAGAGATGATGATATCAATAGCACTGTTATACACCATTTCATACAGTTCTCAAATAGTAGAACATCTTGGTTATGTACTACAGTGCTGAAATTTTAATTCAAAGAGCTCCCCGTGTCTCCTGATATTTTATCTACCTTTCTTCAGTTTCTTACACAATGGTTAAGATCCAAACTGAGCCACCATAATTTAAGACAATGTCAGAGTCTCTCCACTCTTTGCTCTGTCTGCTTAAGACCTAGCATCTAATAAGCTATGGAAAATCAGCAGAGTTTAAGGTGAAATCTATAGATGTTGACAGGGATTAATCAATGTGGTCCCTAAGAAGTATATGGCAGTCTTGCTCAGTCATTTTTTTTTCTATTTCTGAAGTGTAAGGTACTTGGATTTGCTGTTAAAATAGATAGTCGTTTTAAGTGATGCAACCCTGGGCACTTGAGCAGATACATGAGCCAATCCAGTTATATTATTTATTTGGAATATTATATGCCCATTTCCAAATGTCCTTGAATGCCACAATCATCACCACCAAAACCTAAAGGAAGGAAACATGAAAGAAACATTAGAAAATGCAAACTTTGCAATAACTTACTATTAGTAGTAGTAGTAGTATTACTATTAAGCTTTTTTTTTTTTACTTTATTTAAGCTTTATTTAAACATATGATGTAACCCCACCACCCTCACCCAACCCCTCTTCCCCCCACCCCCCTCAGTTTGTTTTATGACATTAAGTGTCTCTTTTGGTTTTTCTCCCTCCCGATCCCATCTTCTTTCATTTTTATTTTTCCTACCACCTTAACTCCCACCCCCGTTGCATCTCCACTTCCTCATATCAGGGAGATCATGTGGTAGTTGTCTTTCTCCAGTTGACTTATTTCGCTAAGCATAATACGCTCTAGTTCCATCCATGTCGTCGCAAATGGTAAGATTTCATTTCTTTTGATGGCTGCATAGTATTCCATCGTATATATATACCACATCTTCTTTATCCATTCATCTGTACTATTAAGCTTTTACTCATTCTGTTGTAAGAGTGATCCTGTCTGATGAAGCCTTGTGCCTTCAAATAGATAGACAAGTAGGAGAAAGTCCTTTTGGTTGACAGGAGCTGTTAGTTGAACTGGTAGGGGAAAAAAACCTAGGGTCTTGATTTGGAGATCTGGGAATAGGTGCTCTGTTAATCTGATTTTTTTTTCATTGCTACAAAACATTTTGCTTTCACTAATATTGTTCAGTAGATACTCTCTCTCTCTCTCTCTTTTTTTTTAATGACCTGGTTACTTAAAGTGCAGTGAAGTTGCTTTTGTCCTTCTAGTAACTTTTTGAATCTATCATTTTTTCAATAAGGTATGTTTAAAAGAAATAAGATTAGAAGGTCTAACTTATTACAACTGTTCCCATGTTTTTATATTTTCCAAATAGGATACCCTTATGCAACACTTAAGGGATTTGCTACTTTTTTCCTAATATAGTGATCTATGGAGCTGGCAGGCTTGTAGCTCTCCACATGGCTAACACTTTCTATTCTTACACGTTTGTATTTTCAGTCATTGATTTATAATTCTGTATTATACCCCTGGGCTAATATATAGAGAGCTCATGGATATAACCTCTGTGGTAGGAGAAATCAATAAGCCAAACATATTCCTACGTGACAAGGGGAGAAGGGGTCACATAGGAGTAGGACCTAATTTTTGATAGGAAGTAGAAAAGTTAGAGAATAAATCCTACATGAAATGACATGTAGACCAAGGTATGAAGAACCAGAGGGAGTTAGAAAGAAGTAGGTTAGCATTTTAGAGGGAATAAAATTGAGTGTACAAAGGCATCTGTGATTGAAGTTCCTCCATTTCCATTTCTGATCAGACTAATACAATTATGACTTTACCTTTAATGTCAAAACCCAATCCATTATTACAAAAGCTAATGGAATCGGGTAATATCACTACCATGGTTACAAATTTGCAATAGCTCACAGTAGACATGGGCAGAAAATACAGTCTTTATGAGTCCTGTTATGATTTTGAGCAATATTCTATTAACCCCTTTTGAGGACGGTTTTTATGGACTTGAAAATCATTAAATGATATTAACTGACATTGATGGGCTAAAAGAAGTAGTTCTTTAAATCCATTAGCTTCATTTATTGTAGAAATGTTGAACCCAAATATTTTCATAAATTTATTAGCTGTATTAACTAGAGGAATGTTGACAATATTGTACATTACATTATTTGATATTCTCTTTATGATGACTCCTCTTTTTTTTTCCCCTCGATGAAGGCTTTTAAAAGAAATACCTCTCTGGTTTCAGAGCCAGAAAAACCTGTTTCTTCAGAGGAACTGTTTGATTTCCTCTCCTTCTGTACCTTCTGAATCGTGTAACTATGTAATCTCTTTGACTGATCTGATGGAATGCTTGGAATCTGGAATATTTTATCTCCTATTAGGAGATATTTAGGATATTAATGCATTTTTAAAAAACTGATAGTATTTTTTGATTTTATCTTATTTCCCCATCATAATTTCACTTGACCTCATTTTTTCTCATCAATTTTATTTCATATAGGTATAGCATAAGAGTTTTTGAAATTCATGTGTTAAATATTCTCAAACAAGGTATTACTTGAGGAAGGTAGGGGATAGGAAGGGAAGGAAGAAAGAAACCTACCCAGTTCTCCCAACTTTAAAACTTTTAAAGGATGAAAATAGAGGAGGAACATAAAAAAAGACAAAACAAAACTATTGCTCTGCACTCCCATGATACATGTAATATACTAGGCTTTACCCATTTCTGAAATAGATTTTTTTTTAAAGATTTTTATTTATTTGACAGAGAGTGACACAGAAAGAGAGGGAACACAAGCAGGGGGAGTGGGAGAGGGAGAAGCAGGCTCCCTGGCAAGCAGAGAACCCTGTGAGGGGCTTGATCCTAGGACTCTGGGACCACAACCCAAGCCTAAGGCAGCTGCTTAATGACTGAGCCACCCAGGCACCCCTGAAATAGATCTTTTATGAGACAATTTTTAAAAAGTAAGGAGATACCCGGACTTAGCAGGTTAGCTGAAACAGACCTTTGTTCAAACTTTCTTTTCTTTCTTTCTTTTTTTTTTTTTTTAAGATTTTATTTATTTATTTGACAGAGAGAGACGACCAGAGAGGGAACACAAGCAGGGGGAGTGGAAGAGGGAGAAGCAGGCTTTCCGCTGAGCAGGGAGCTCAATGTGGGGCTTGAACCCAGGACCCTGCGATCATGACATTTACCAAAGGTAGTTGCTTAACAACTGAGCTACCCAGGTGCCCCTGGTCAGAATTTCTTGGTGAGGCACTGAATCCCATATTCTCAGTCCAGATGATTCCATAGTTGCTCACTGAACCCCACAAGATCTAGAGAAGATCACATAGTCTGACCCTAGCTAATTAGAACATCTCAACTCACAAGCAAAAGCATTGATTTGGAAGTAAATTCAGGACTCAAGGCTAGCCAGTTAGAGCCCTCTGAGAAATTTCTTTCTTTTTTTTTTTTTTAAGATTTTATTTATTTATTTGACAGACAGAGATCACAAGTAGGCAGAGAGAGAGGAGAAAGCAGGCTCCCTGCTGAGCAGAGAGCCCGATATGGGGCTTGATCCCAAAACCTGGGATCATGACCTGAGCTGAAGGCAGAGGCTTTAACCCACTGAGCCACCCAGGCGCCCCTCTCTGAGAGATTTCTCATGGGACTTCAATTGCAAATGAGGGAAGCATAGAGCAGCTGTTGGTTCTTGGGCTTCCATCTACAGAAGCCATAGAATTAGGCTACCACAATAGGATGGAGAGCTGAAAGCACTAATAGAAGGGAACTTAAACAAATGCAATTAGAGTTTCTAGTTACATGAGCCATTGGTTTTCTTTATTGCTTAAAAAAGTTTGAATTGGGTCTTGGTCATTTGCGAAATTAAGTGTTACAACTAACAAAACTCATATAGGTCATTGAGTCAAACAGGAGAAAAGGGCCTTAGAACCAAATAATAATAATACCCAATGATTAGAGGATATTTCCTCCCCTCTGTGTTCAGTGAACAAACATTTACATTCTTGATATCTAGACGTGCACATGACTTTTTCACTCATCTATAATCTAAGGATTTTTAATCAGTTTTCTTATAGTTCTGACCTCTTTGATCCATGTATCTAGTCCATGAAAGGGAAAAAAAGACCTGAACATTACCTCATGAAAGTTATAAAAGACATTAAACTGGAACATCAGCAGAACCTACAGTAGCCAGTGCTCAGACAACCACAGCCCAGATGTGCCGATTTTACTTCATAAAATTTTGAGGTTCTGAACTATAATGCCTATTAGATGGCATTTCCCTTTGTATTTCTCTGATACCATTATCTAAATTTGAGATCTGACTCTACAGGATAGTCTTTGCATACTCATATAAACTATTTATAATTTTACTTCTTAAAGGCCATGGTTAGTGATGAACCACCAAATTTCACAGTTCACTTTAGGAATCATTCTACCTCAGTTTTCTAGGTGTGGTATACCAAATATAAATGAAATAAGTAGAAACTATGTATGCATCATAAGCATAGGTTTTCCTCTTTCCCTGTATTTTTCTTTTTTTGAATTAAAAAATATAGAGGGGCTGTTTTTCTTTTATGTCCCTGCCTATTTTTCTGTCCCAAACCCACACATTCTGTTAATCTGAGTGTTCCTTTTTAATATCTCCATTGTATAGATCTAGGCTCTTCTCCTTTTAATGCACTATTATCTTATATTTTTGCTGTCTGCCATTTATGTGTTCAGAAAGCCCTCCCATCTCACTCTGCATTTATCTTATTATAGAATTAAGCCCTTGAAGTACACAGTTTGTTTAATATGACATAGTAGTACTCCCATCAACAATTTCCCTTTTCAGGTGTAGCATTGCAATTACTACGAAGGGTTTAATTATTAAATCAAGCTCACACTAGTAATAGGTCTTACCCAGCATCAAACTATAGTAACGATTCAAATGCTATAGGTAAACATAAAGAAGATCTGCAGTATTTGTTTCTTGGAGGAGCTCGATGTTGTCAGGTGTTCATTTTATAGTAAACTGTGATAAAATTTTGCTTTCAGATTAATAGGAATTTTTGAGAGTTTAGGGACTCCCCCATTTTATACAGTGTTAATTGCACACATAGTAAAATGCTCACTTGAATACCACCTACTCTCCAGCCAACCATGCTTATTGTTTTTGTAAACAATATAGATTATAAGCATGTTTGTAAGATAAGCTCTTAGAGATCATTCATCACTCATCTCCTTTAGGTATGAAGGGAACAGATTGTGGGTCTGTGGTCAACTCTCCATGTCTAATCACCTAACATAAAGTCTAGAATATATTTGAGGATTGATAACAATATTATATATGAAGCACCAACTCATTAGTATGCATTGTGACATAAATAGAGGCTCACTGACAACTAAAGGAAGGCCCTTTATCTTTACAGAATTCATAGTGTAGTGGAAGCACCATATAAATAATACATATTTTTATGTGATAAATATATTTATAAATAATGTTTATTATTACAATATGCATTATGGAAAGTGCTAAAATTTATGCCAAGTTATTAAGACAACAAAGATGAGTGATACCTAAATCAGATTGCAGAATTCATAGCACTATCTTGAGGAAAGGGAATCTAAAACTGAGTCTTGAAAGAGTATAATGACTTGCCTAAGAAGAAAAAGATAGTCTTTCCAGACTCAGAAAACAGTGAGTGTAAAGGTAACAAGATGGGAATAAGCTGAGTGAATTATGGTGGGAATTGCCATGCTGAGGGTAGAAAGTGTTTGTGAAAGTGCAGAAGAAACCAAGGAGTGAGGTAGGGCCTGAATCTAAAGTGTTTATTTTCATTTTGAACCTATGGGTAACCAATGAAAAGTTTTAAGGTCACGAGGGACATATACCTAGGTTTTCATTTATTCTTCCTGTATTTTCTATTTAACTATTAATTTATGCTTCCCACAAATACTTGCCGAGAGCCAATCATTGACATAGAGGTTATTTTTACAAGTATGAGTAAATGGGACAAAATTCTTTCTCTTTTTGATTTTATATATAAGTGAATAAGAGAAATAATATAAAAGTAACACATATTCATTATTATAAAATACGACATTTGTGACAAGCACAGCTAAGCATCTCTGAGAAGAAAAATACCAGGTGGGAACTATCTAGTACAGTTTGTCGGTGAAGGCTGTTCTGTGGAAGCTGCATCAAAATTGGTAAATGAAAGAAGAGGAAAAGGTCTTTGGTGATTCTGCATGACCGGTAGGGAGAACTTCATGAACTTCTAGTGAAGGGAACAATTTGATATGTTTAGGGAGCACATGGAAAGAAGAAGAAGAACTAGGAACAAGTCAAGAAGCTTTTATAGTAATTGAGGTAAGGAGAAAATAATGAGGATATTGATAAAGAAAAAGCTCCTATGTCTTAAGTGCAAAGTTCGAAACACATACAATTGCTAATATGCAACTGTCTGACCTATCAAAATGGCATTGTTGCTTGGTTCAGCCTGTATTATTAGATACTGTGCTAGGTACTTGAATACATTATTAATCATTAAGACCATATGAGGAGCTATTGCTCATATTTTTACAGTGAGAAAACTGAGGCTTATTGAAATGAAGCAGTTGGTGTAGGGACACATGGCTAGTAAGAAGATGAGTCAGTCAAGTCCCAGAAAGTTTCAGGAGGTATATTCCTCCAGAATAATGTGAGGAACTATTAATACAAGGACTACTTACAGAGGGATTGTTATAGTTTCCAGAAACCAAAAGGGGACAGTTCGGTAATCCAAGAAGAGCATGAGCCAGTGGTGACACACTGCAAGGCATGAAGGGGCAAGCTGAGTGTTAAGTCAGAGAAGTAACTGTATGTAAAAGATTGCCCGACAGAAGCTGTGGCCTTTGATAGAGATATGAATCCAGTCTATAGAGACTCACTAAGAGAAAAATGAGCTAATAAGTACTCCAGAGTTGACTTTAAATGCAGTTCCAGTCTCTTTTCTGAGCTTCTCATTGAAAGGAACCAACCAGAAGTCAGAAGGCAGGGATGATGCCTGTGGATACAGTCCATAAAGATCCACCTCACAGAGCAACATAGAGGAGGTTTGGGTGGTCCTGCAAGGGACTGGGAAATAAGGGATACCCAGCATTGTGGTGCAGCCAGGTACTGAACTGAGCTCATGATAAAAAGCACGGTTTGGTATATTGGTTGGTGTTCTGAAGTAAAACAGCAGAAGTACAGATAGTGAGGGTGAAGCAAATAGAAAAACGAATACGGGAGCAATCTGCAGAAACTTGCAGGTGACAAGAAGAATCTGGGATAAGTCTAAAATCTTTGGCTTGAGGGACGCCTGGGTGGCTCAGTTGGTTAAGCGGCTGCCTTCGGCTCAGGTCATGATCCCAGCGTCCTGGGATCGAGTCCCACATCGGGCTCCTTGCTCAGCAGGGAGCCTGCTTCTCCCTCTGCCTCTGCCTGCCTCTCTGTCTGCCTGTGCTCGCTTGCTCTCTCTCTAACAAAATAAAATAAAAATCTTAAAAAAAAATTTTTTTAAATCTTTGGCTTGAGTGATTGGGTACATAGTGATGGTATTAAATAAAATAAGGACAAATGGAAGAGACAGAAGTTGAATTTGGAGGGTGTTTAGTTGTGTCTATGAATCATCCAGCCTAAAGGATAGATGGAGAAGGAAAGAGAAAGAGAAAATTTTGCAGAGAGTTTGAATTAGAAATTAAAATTTATGGGACGCCTGGGTGGCTCAGTGGGTTAAGCCGCTGCCCTCGGCTCGGGTCATGATCCCAGTTTCCTGGGATCGAGTCCCGCATCGGGCTCTCTACTCGGCAGGGAGCCTGCTTCTCCCCTCCCCTCTCTGCCTGCCTCTCTGCCTACTTGTGTGATCTCTGTCTATCAAATAAATAAATAAAATCTTTAAAAAAATTTATATGTCATTAGCATAGAATTTTGGTGGCTGAGATTTAGGATTTGATTGCAGGGACCCAGGATAAATATACAGAAAGAAATTTACAGAGAACCAAGACAGGAAAGCTAGGCTGCATTAAATCCTACGAGGCAAATTAAAGAAGAGGATCCACTAAAAATCATTTTTCTCCTGGATGGTCTTTTTTTTTTTAAGATTTTATTTATTTATTTGACAGGCAGAGACCACAAGTAGGCAGAGAGGCAGGCAGAGAGAGAGGAGAAAGCAGGCTCCCCGCTGAGCAGAGAGCCCGATGTGGGGCTTGATCCTAGGACCCTGGGATCATGACCTGAGCTGAAGGCAGAGGCTTTAACCTACTGAGCCACCCAGACACCCCCCTACTGTATAGTTTTAAACTAAAAAACAAAATACAAGATAAAATGGCATTGCAGAAAAGAAGCAAGGAGAGAATTATTGAATGATGGTTCACTTCTAGTTCTAAAAATGTTAGAAATGTTAGTAGTAAATATAATTGGTTAAAATAATGGATATACATTGAATACAAACATTTATTGGAACTTGCATGCTCTTTGATCCTTCTACCTAATGCAGAGGTTGAAAGTTTAGACCAATCAGGAAGGTGAACATAGGAGCCAAGTATGGCAGACTGACAAAGGTAATTAGCACAATATAGATGAAACAAACGAAGGAAGGATACCAAAGCTAAAAGTCTAGGGATACATTGTGGTCAAGATTTCCAAGAGAATGGTAGCCACATAAAAGTCAATGAATAAAAAAAGCTATATAACATAAAGATAATTTGGTAAATGCCTTGAACACTTATAGTGGATATTATATCTTCTCTTGACCGAATTTTCCTTCTTTAAGAATAAAGAGTAGAACAGGCAGATGAGCTAGATTTTCTTTTATTTTATATTTTTCAAGATTTATTTATTTGTTTGAGGGAGGGTGTATGAGTAGGGGATCAGGCAGAAGGAGAAGGACAGAGAGAGAATCTCCAGCAGAATCCATGCTGAGTGTGGAGCCTGAAAGGGATTTCAGTGTCAGGAACCAGACATCATGACCTGACCTGAAGTCAGGAGTTGGAAGCTCAACTAACTGAGCCAC
This sequence comes from Taxidea taxus jeffersonii, assembly GCA_003697995.1. Classification (NCBI taxonomy): domain Eukaryota; kingdom Metazoa; phylum Chordata; class Mammalia; order Carnivora; family Mustelidae; genus Taxidea; species Taxidea taxus. The sequence goes on from RCUC01044047.1 coordinate 17,384, forward strand.
CCCGGTGAACCAGATGAGCTAGATTTTAAACTATAATTTCCCTGCTAACTTATAAGAGTATATGTCTCATTATATCATATTTAATATTCTATTTATTAAAAGGAAGTAGCATGTGTAAAAATGGTATTATAGAAGTGAACTTAAAATAGTTACACTTTCTAAGGAAATTAGCTATGAACTTAACTTGATGAAAGCCAATTAAATAACAAAATGCTATTGTTATGGTCTCTTTACCTAGGATATGATAAAAATTCAAACACACAAGTTTTATAGTATATTAAGAATGCTATTGGACTGGGTCCCAGAGAATGCTATTTAATGCTTATTATTACTGATGAGTAAAACTTACTTTTCCCAATTAGCTAGACAGCCATATGAAAAAGTTAACAGCATGGCTAATTACAGACTGTGAAGAACATTTCTGACCAATCTAACATATATTCAAAAGCACTAAATATAAATTCTTAAAAAATACATTTGGTACCTATATAAGAAAGAAACTATTTGTTGCATTCTAACAGAACTCCCTACAGTTCTGAGATACAATTAAGACCTTCCTCTTCTACCAAAGATTAGAATTGGCCATTTATATTAAATACTCAGGACTTTGTATTGAAAAGCATGTTCTTGAACAAATAGATTTCATCTCCAAGACTAATTTCTCATTCTCCTATTTCTAAATTCATGTTCCTAAATTCGTATTTTTGATTTTTATTTGGCCTTTAACAGACATGACCACCCTAAGGTGCATTTAAATTTGCATTTACAATAGTTCTTCCCCAAGCTGATAAAGTATATGGGATGATGGTTTTTGAGGGTCCGAAGTATAATTTTGAATAAAATTTACAGGAAATAAATAATTTTGCTTAATTCACTATAATGTTCAAGCTCATTATGGTTGAGTGATTAGTTGACTGGACAATGAATACCAATACTTGGAAAAGCATAAAAATTATACTTTTAGCCAAGATTCTTTTTATTGTTATTGGGTGTTGTACAGTATATGATGGTTCAACTAGTATTCATATCCTACCCTGTCCCTTCCTCCAAGACGTGAATATACTTCTCTGCCCATTGATTTAGACCATAGGAAAAAGATTCACTTTACAAAGTAGACAGAAGTAACAGTGTGTGAATTTTAAAATAAGAGCAAAAGAGACTTCACAAGCTGTTGCTTAACCGTCTGGGAGCTTTTGTGAGTGCAAGTATGAGAAAAATATTTCCCAGGTAGCCCCTGCCCCTCTTTTCTGGGCTCAGAATGAAACTCCCAGAGAAAACCTGAAGTTTACTTATACCTGGAGCAGACTCCTCCAGACGAACCACAGACCTACACTCTGAAACACAACTCCGTGCAGCAACACGTGTCTACGTATTGGAAAAAGAGAAATCAAGTATTGTGATAAGCCACTGAGTTTGGGGGTATTTTCTTATGGTACATTATAGAAATTTCTGGCTAAGACAGTGGGGAAAAGAAAACAACCAACTGTTCATTCACAATGAATGTTCATTCATTCAGGATGATTTAATGAAACTCTGTGGATTGAGTACCAAAAATATTTGTAAACTTTGATAGAGATTTTTTTAAAAATATGTTACCTGATTTACATGAATAGTGTCATGTAATTGCTAAATGATAAGCAGAAAGCAGAACGCTTGTTTGTATGTCTTATTTCCCAATTACAACATTGGTATAGTCTTTTAGGTTGTCCTATATATGTGAATATTGTGCCAACTCTGTAAAAAAGCAAGACATATTTTCACTAGTATTAAGTGCCCTGCTTCAAAAGACATCACTGAAACTAAATTTGAAAGCTTTTCCTTGATTACTTTTTGTAATCAAGATATTCCTTTTTGAGATTGTGTATTAGGTTCTTATTGTGGCTGTAACAAATTCCCACAAACTTACTGGCTTAAAGCAACACACATTTATTATCCTTAGCTAGTTCAGGAATGTTAAATCTGTCTTAACTGGCTAAAATCCAAGTGTCTGCAGGGCTGCATTCCTTTTTAGAGTTTCAAAGGAAAATCTGTTGCCTTGACCTTTTGAGTTTCTGGAGGTCACCCACATCCTTGGCTCATGGCCCTTTTTTTCCACTTTTAAAACCAGAGATATCGGGCCAAGTCTTTTTCCCACTGTAATCTGTTTTCCCTATTCTTCCTTCCTCTTCCAGTTACAAGGATCTAGTGATTACACTGGGCTCACGAAAATAATCCAGGAAAACCTTCCATCTCAAGGTCACCCAACAAGCAATCTTAATTACATTTTTTTTCCCTCAAGTGTTTATTTAAATTCCAGTTCGTTAACATATAGTGTAATATTAGTTTCAGGTGTACAATATAGTGATCCAACACTTACATACAATACCCGGTGCTCATGACAAGTGCCCTCCTACATCCCCATCCCCCATTTTTTTTTTTTTTAAGATTTTATTTATTTGACAGAGATCACAAGTAGGCAGAGCAGCAGGCAGAGAGGGAGGGGGGAGCAGGCTTCCTGCTGGGCAGAAAGATGTGGGGCTTGATTCCAGGACCCTTGGATCATGACCTGAGCCGAAGGCAGAGGCTTAACCCACTGAGCCACCCAGGCATCCCCCCATCCCCCTTTTAACACATCCGCCCTGCCCACCTCCCCTCCAGCAACCCTCAGTTTGTTCTCTATAGTTAAGATTAATTCCATTTTAATTCCCTTTTAAACTTAATTCCCCTTTACCACATAACCTAATATATTCTCAGGTTCTGGGGATTAGTATGTAGATATCTAAGACATTCTGCTTATAATAGATTATATCATTATAAGTAGATTGGGCTAATAGTGATATTAGAACAGGATAATGTTTTACACACACACACACACACACACAGTAGTATAGCACCTTGGTTTGCTTTATATAATCTATAGTGGACTTTCTAGTATTGCCCTATCTGTGTTTTTGTGTTTTTTTTTTTTT
>RCUC01044052.1:0-12508 GCA_003697995.1 Taxidea taxus jeffersonii
TGTGTGTGTGTGTGTGTGTGTGTGGCAGTGGTATAGATAGACAGCCATGACCCCTGGTGTGCATTGGGATGTGCCAGTAATGGCTTCTCAAGTAGCCTGTGTTTTCCTAAGCTGCCAGTCTAAACCTTTAGAGTTTTCTTTCTAATTTGTACATGAAAAATAACAGGCTGAGTTGAACTATTTTTTTTTTCGAGTGCCCCCTTTGAAGATGCAGCAGTAGTAAAAACAGCTTTAATGATAAACTTTAACTCTAAGTGCTGTTTAAAAGTCTGTCGTGGAAAGCCTGAGAACTTACAATCTTTACTAATGAAACTTTTATTAGGAGAGTGCTCACTTAAAATGGAGTAAACAACTAAGTCCCTGTAATGTGTGATTTTGACCAGATTTGACTCATCCTCATCATCCTCTCTTATGTTACTTTTTGTAATGCAGCCAACCACACATCTAAAATTCTGGATATTGTACTTGTCTTCAATATTAATTATCTCTGTTGATGTACTGGGTACAGACAGTACAATTCCCACAAGTCCAGATTCTTACTGTAACACCAAAACAAAAGTGATATTTATGAATAATATTGGGAAAGTTGTCCTCATAGTAACCATTCCCCAAAGGAAACTTTACATAAATGTGCATTTATTATTCAGGATATTAAAAGGGAATCCTTAGCTTTTACTTTTTAATTTGGGTTAAAATATGTAAATTGGCTTTATTTTGGAGTTGCTCTGTTTTAGGTGGCTTTGGGGGAGGATAACTTTCTAGCTTGATTATATTTTAATCACCTCTGTAGTAAAAAGGGTTCCAAATCCTGAAATCAACCTGGTTATTGTGATTAGGACCCAGAGGGCCAGTGTGCAGATGGGGCTAAAAACATATTACAACAACTTGTACTTATGTAGAAAAATTAGATTTGTTTCTGCTAGATACCACTGTGCCCGTGTCTTCACCGGCAGGCCCGCTCAGAGGCTATGGAACACCAGGTCTGCCTCTGGATTCACAGACCTTCATGGGCTGCCTGTTCGGTCAACCATCTGGAAAGATTGCTCTTTGTCTTACAAAACCAGGAAGTGCCAAGGACTTTGAAGTCAGGTGGATTGGGGCCTAGAGTCCTGACTTCCCCTATTAGTAACTGGGTGATCTTGGATGAGGTCCTTCAGTTCTCAAGCTTCAATTTCCTCATCTCTAAGATGGGGATGATAGGGCCTGACTCATAGGGTTTTGTGTGGATCAGGTGAGAAACAATATGGGAAGGTACCAGTCATAGGCCTGAATATTAAAGGTGCCTAAAGGATGTTAGGTCTCTTTCAGTCTGCCCGTGCCAGATGTCCTGGGGAGAAGTGACACTGAATGCTACCCTCATAGTCTCCATCCTCTCCCCAGAACTCAAGGAGGGTGGGGGTGACACACAGTAATATTTAAACACAGACAAACCCTCAGTTATGCCCTGGAATTATGTGGCTTTATTAAGTTTTTGGCATTCTCATAGACTTTTGCAAGGTACATTGATGGCCCCCTTTGGAATTAGAATTAACTTGGGATTTAGTTGTTAAATGAGAAAAAAGGTGAATATAAAATTAATTTTAATCGGTGCTGTTTTTTCTTTTTTTAATTTCATGAAAGAGTCTGTTAGGAATTTCAGAAGTCAAGCAGAAAAAAAATCAGGTTAAGCTAATGAATACGGTCTCATCTTTGCTGTCTAAAATACATTATTATAACCTGTGAGTTATTTGACTTTGGCCCAGAAACCAGCCTCTTTGGAGCTTTTTCTTTTTTTCCCTCTTCACCACATCAGCTTTTTTCTTCTATCCCTCTTATTTCCCCAACAGACTGAATTTTGAAGTTCTATTTTTCAAGGAATGGTGAAGAGGTTGAGGCAAAAAGTGGCTTAATGAGATTTTTCTAACTTGCCATCAGTTTTCTTTCTCCTGCTTGGTGAGGCAGGATGATGGATGGCTTTGGCAGTGCAAACAGCTCTAGAAGCGATCGAATTGACTGAAGAGGTGTGGGAGATGTGAGCAGAATGCTGGCCCTCAATTTATGACCCTCCCATTTGCAGGAAAGAGACAGGATGAGAGTCACCATAAAGGCCTGATGTAGCTGTTGATCACATGCAATTGGGAAGGGGTAACGGGGGGTTGTCAGGACAAGGGTTAGGCCAAGCCTAATTTTGTGCCTTTTTCCCAAGGCTCTGAAAGGGGAAATAAACAGCCACGTTAAATAAAATTCACAAGTTGTTCTAAATCGGGACCTGTTGCTGTCACCAGTGAGAACAAAAAACAAAAAAACAACAACAATAAAAAACAATACAAGTAGTACTTGAAAGGGTTCGAGATTGAAACTGAATACATAACCTCCTTGGTTCGAACAGTATTTTAATGTCATGGATTTGGGATTCCACTTTATATAATCATGGGAAGGATGAAAAGGGAGTCATTTTCTTTCCTTCAATTTAATCCTTAAAATCAGGGGACAGATTATAAATTGATGGGATCCCCCCAAGCACCGTTTTGCAGACTCTATGCTTTTGTGTAAAAACAAACAAGCAAACAAACAAAAAGCCCCTTTATTGTGAAGCAGACAATAGAATTTTTCTCTTTCCATGTGTATCTATTTCAAGCCTTCATCAAGGTTATTCTAAGGATTCTAAGCCTTGTATGTGGTACGCAAGCTCTCTGGAAGATTTTGGTTGATTTTTATAGTGTGTTTTGTATAGGCAGAAATACACCAGTGGAAGAAAGGGGCTTGAATGTGGAGAGCGGTAGAGGTTTTTGCATAGTTTATCCTAGAAAAATCTCACACCTATTAATGAAAGACCAAAAAGAGATGATTGGGTGAGTGATTTGAGGAGGTAACTGGGCAGGGGAGGGGCAGGTGGATATTCTTAGAACTTATTTGGTAGATACATGTTCATGTTATTAAAAAATTGACTCCTCTTTAAGCCAGTACTTGAGTCTCAAGTCCTTCTTGCTTTACACCTCTGGCTTAAAGTTATCAGCAAGAAGAAAAGACTTTTACTTTGGAAGAGTTTTAGTAAAAATTCTTAAGGTAGTCTCTAGTTGGTGAATTTTGGAGACATGGGCTCACAGTTGCTGTAATCATAACAGTACTCTTCCTGAGCTATCGTCACGTCACTTTTCCAAGAACAGAGGAGAAATGTTGTGTTTCCAGAACCTCAGCTATTCCCAGCACAGTTCTGCTGTAATGGATCTGTGACTAGGGAGATCATTTCTCATATTCATTTAACATCGTATAATTTTGGCCCTTTGGTGTCAGGTTGATCTCCTTAATGCAGTTAGGGCAGGTGTTGTTAACCCCTTTTTATAGAAAATAAAACTTAGCTGCCTGCCTTAGGATACATGTTTAACAATATCAGAAGTCTTAGCTCCACAATATTTAGGAATACATCTGGCTTAGCCGAAGCTTACTTCTCTAGAGGGGGAAGCAAAAACAAAAACAAAACAAAATATGGACACTGGGGAGGGTATGTGCTATGGTGAGTGATGTGAATTGTGTAAATCTGGCGATTCATAGACCTGTACCCCTGGGGCTAATAATACATTATATGTTTATTAAAAAAAATAAAAAATTTAAAAAAACAAACAAAACAAAAAGCAATTCCTTTTCTAGATCAAGATTTTCAGTGCGGAATCAGCAAATACAATTGCATGTCTGTCCCTATAAACCACATTCTAGGTGCCTCCTGGAATGTCACAGTATTTAAAACATATTCTGATATAGTGGGTAAGGACAGTGACAGGCAGAATGTGAAAAGTGTCTCGGCAAAGAGGTACAATAGACAGAAGAGGAGACATTTGTTGCTGTTGGGGGAAGGAGACAGCCTTCACAGAGGAAATGCCATTTGGGTGGTGCCAGGAAAGATGGATAGGCAGAGAAATTAGGAAAAAGGGGCATTCTGTGTGGAAGGAAGAGCATGAGTAAAGGCATGGAGTTAGGCACTTGCTTAAGCAATGATAAGTAGTCTGGTAGAGATGCAGCATAAGATGTGTAAAGATAAAGCTAGAGAGATAGGTAAAAGCTCTCATTTAGGAAGGTTAAGGTATTTTGACTTGGTTTTAACTTTATTTGAATCAGTAACTATGGGATGTCTTAGATCAGAGGATTATGGTTTCCTGATTGTTTTGCAGGGTCAGGACTTGCCTTTATTGGGTCATGATTTCTCAGAAGTTGAAGTCACTGAATTGGACATTGGTTATTTAGAGAGAATTGACATTAAAGCACTCTTCTGATGAGAGTGTGATGTGATGATGACGATGATGACGATGATGATAATGATGCTCACCCAAAAAGGATTGCTTTTAGGGTTACAGTGCCAAAAAGCACTAGGAGGAAGAATATCAACTTTATTCCAGGTTGTAAAGAAGTGTGCCATTAGAGGAGCACACTGCGTTCTCTCACTAGCAGGTACCAGTGCTCAAGTCGTGGGAAAGTGTGCGGCCAGCCAAAGGATGGTGGCAGTCTGGGAATCAGCTTACTTCCTCCAGAATAGAAAAATACCCACTTCAGACTTCCATGTACCATGGAATACATGTCTTCCCTGGGAGTCTGCGAGCCCTGGAGGGCAGATTTCTTGTCAAATGCTCTCTTATTTCAATGGTAGGCACATAGTAAATACTCAATAAATGTTTATTGAATTGAGTTATAATTTTTTTTTTTTAAGAGTCTGAACTACAGAATTAGAAGACTTGCGAGTTTTGGGTCCGTCATTTAGTTTATTCATCCAAGTCACCTAACCTGGCTGAGTTTCAGGTTCTTAATATAAAATAGAATTTATACAACTTCATATCTTGATGGGAGGATCAGTTAAATTGTATCCTTGACACACCCCAATAGACAGAATAACAATATTAATAAATAACTAGGTTCTCGTTTTGCCGATAATTATTTTACTGGGTCTTGACCAGAATTTAAAAAAAATTAAAACAATAAGTGAAATAGACACTTTGACTTTGTTATATTTCTGCTTTCTTGGTTAACATCTCAGAGATGAAACACTCTACATCTCCCAGCAGTATGGGGAGGCCAACTTAAGTTTAAAATTCTGACAAAATCACCCTGCTTCTAGCTTATCCAAATCCTCTGCCCCTCACTCCTATTTATTAAGCATCACACTACTCAGAAGGTACACTAGCAAATTGTGCAATTGAATAAAAACCACACTTTTCATTTAGATTCTTATAACTGTATCATATGTATAGTATCACTTTTTCTACATTTGTCAAGTAAATTTTTACATAAACTAAAAAAAGTGAAATAGAAAAGATCAGTGGCTAGTGCTTAGTAAGCGTAAGTATTATTTCATGAAACTTTTGTTCAGTTACCTATGTTTTGAGTTGTGATGTGAAGTTGCTGTGTGTTCAATATATTTCTTACTTTTTTTGCTTTGTTGGATCCTTGTCAGTAAATTTTGAAAAACACTGTTCTGGATGATAGTGAGCTCTGCATTATCCCAAAGAAAAAAACAAGCCACCTTTTTTTTTTTTTCTTCAGAGCTATGCAATGCAAGATCTCTAGTAACTTCCAAATTATTAAAGAAAGGATAGCATCTGGTTATTTTAGATTTAATGTGGAAAATGTATCTTAAATCTTGGAAAGTTAAGATATTTGCATGGCATATGTTGGGACTCTCTATTAGTTAAAGTATTCATTAACTAGCAAATCTTATACCTTGGTCATACGACATAGCTGAACCTTCAAAGTAATAATAATAATGATAGTACTAAGTAGTGGAGGTGATCTGGAGGTAGGACTAAAATAATGAGATTAGCTTTCATTCCTTGAGCCCTTACTATGAGTCAGGCACTGTGCCTTACATACCATTCCTTTTAATCCTTAAAAAAACTTAAAAGGTAAATGTTAATTTTCCTGTTTTATGGATGAACTGAGATTTTGAAAGGTAAATTAAGGTTACACAGCCAGCAATTGGGCCTGATTTGATTTCAACCCAAGTGTGTCTAATTCTAGAACAAAATGTCAAAGATTTATCCAGTTCCATGAAAATGTTTTAGAGATTGGTGGGTCAGTTGGTCTCTGCCCTCGAGGGTTTACTGTGTATGAAAGTGGGTGAGATGTAATTTAATCACAGGAGGACAGGCACGAAGACTGTCATACTAAGTGTTTAATTTTGGAAGTAGTGAGAAAAGTACCTGTCACATGGTTTAGGTATTCAATAAAGATTTATTGAATTGAAATTAGAATAATTCTCACCTGGAAATTTGGAAGGGAGTGGGAGAGCATTGGGGAACCTTTGTGCTGAAGAATATCCTTACCTGGAAGGTGGCAAATCCATCTGCCCTAAAACCCTTTAGCGCCCTTTTGGCACTCCTGAAACTGGCAACGGCAAAAAGCCACTCAGAGCTCAAGAACTCAAGTTAGAAACTCTAAGTTTCAATCAGGCAGAGAGAACATTTGCCATCTTAGTATGAAAAGAGAATCCTGTGGCAGAAACATTTAAAGAATGATAGAGAGCAGGCTTCCTTAGAGTGAAAAATAGTAGTTATTATTTTTTTTACAGCTGTTTTTACTATACTAACCTCATAACCTCAAGCAAGTCACATTACCTCTGTGAGCCTCCATTTCCACATTTGTAAAATGATTTATATATCTTGGCATTGTTGTGAAGATTAAATATATCCATTTGATAAAGCGTTGCTAAGTACTTACTATTTAGTGGTCTCTGAGGATTTAGTATAAAGGAAACATACCCCCCTGCCCTCAGGGAGCTGAGTGTCTGGTGAAACTGCAGTGAGTGTGGGATTCAGAATAGCCCACTACGGAAAGATGTAACCCTTGTAGTCTGCTTTGGGGTGTGTGTATTATTGTCATGCATGTCTTATTTACATCATTGGAAGTTCAAGTTTATTGAGGGTAAGTGTGCCATGATAGTCATCTTCTTATCTTCTACTACCCTATGGCCCCTGCTTACACATTGGTGCAGCATTACCTTGTAGAGTTCTCCCTCAATGAATCCAGCCAGTTAGCAGATATTTACCAAGTTGTTCAAGGTGCTGTGCTGGAAAAGGGAGAGTAATATTTGCTGAACAGGGTTGAGTTTAAAATCACTTTAGAGTGCAAAAGAGGAACAGTATCATGAGTTGTTGATAAACTACACTAGTGCTAAAAATGCCTGTGACCTATTCAGGAAGAAAGTAAGGTCCTAAAGAAAATTTGGTGGTGAACCTAAAAAATTAATATATTCTTTCTTTTTCTCGGTGCTGTTTTGTTTGTATTTTGTGGGAACCAGTGTATTTGCTACAGGCACACAGTTGAGATGTGATCTCAGAGATGGCCATTTACTATTAAATGGCCATCTAATGGTGGCCATTAAATGGCCATACTTGTGGCTTAGGATCAAGTCAAGCTGCCTTCACAGTGCCCAGGAGACCCTCTGTGGCCCAGCCCCTGCCCTTCTTTCCTGCTCCCCATCCTGCAGCTTTCCACCTTCCGTTCATTCTCTGCTGTGGAACTTCACCATGCTGTTCCATCTGTACCTATGCTCAAACAGATCCGTTGGTCTCAAAAATCCTTATGCTCTTCTTCACCTGGCTTCAGGAGACAAATAGGAGGTGACTTCCCAACTAGGAAAGTGCTGCTGGTTCATGCTGGGTTAGGGCCTCATCTATGAGCACGGCCATTGTCCTTCTGCCATTGATCTTCCCCACTATATTGTCACTTGTTGATTTGTCCATCTCACCATCATGTCAGCAGTCAGACCTGGGGTCCTCTCTGTGCCTGGTCCCTAGCAGGTGCTCAGTAATGAATTGTTAACTGAATGATAGAACTGGATGTTTGTTAGATTATTCATAAAGGGGTTGCCATCAGGTTCTCTATTACCTCTAGCCTGTGAGAGGGATGTTGGACCCAAAGCCCTCTGTCATGAAGGCTAGTTTTGACACTGTTTCTCACCAACCACAGTTCTGTAAATTTGGGTTGAAGATCTTGAGTATGTCTATTTACATGAAACTTTTCCTGACTACCATGACTCATTTATACTGCCTCAGTAATTCTTTCTTTCAGAACCTTTTTGTTACTTGGTCTCTACCATACAGTTAATGACACATCACAATAATAAGGACTCTTTTCAGGCTTTACGGAAAGAAAAGACTTAGGTTATCTCATTGAACCTCACAACTCTAGGAACAGGTATTTGTGTTTCTGTTTTGGAGAAGGAGCACTACGTGGTTTACACAACTTGCACAAAGGTCACAGGGCTAGGGAGTGTCAGACTTGGAATTCCAAGCTCAGTCCATTTGATTCCAGAATCCATTTTCTGTCTCCCATTTTGCATTACTCACTTCTTAAAGGAAGAGACTAATGAGAGACATTTAGCCTAGTGGTTATTGATAGAGACTTTAAATCAAGATCGCCAGGGTTCAAATCCCGTCTTTACCAATTATGACCTTGAGCAGATCACTTACTCTCCCTATGCTTCAGTTTCTTCATCTGTACTCTAGGGTTGTAAGGATGTGATGGAGCAATGTGTATTAAGAACTTGAAACAGTGCTTGGCATATAAGGGCTAGTGATCATCATCATTCTTATTATCATATAATATTAATTTGTGTCCCACTCTTCAAATAGTTGTTGAGTGCTTCCTGTAGACCAGACATTGTTCTGGGTACTGGGAGATACAGTGGTAACTAAGACAAGTCCCTGCCCTCGTGGAGTTTTCACTTTAGAGGGAGAAGACAGACAATAGAGTAAGTAAATAATTAGAATTAGTGGATATATTATGTGATATTTTATAATTTCATGCAATGAAATGCTATTTAAAAAATACAATGAGATAATGTGTGGGAGAGTGATACTAATGAGAATTTGTGAACACGTAATGAGGCCACAGCAGTTCAGCCAGCATCTTGCTTCTACTTGATAAGCTGGAGTAGTCATTGTTTTGTTGTGAAAGGCTGGGCTTTATATGTCCAGCTGCTGGCTCTTGGGGTAAAACGCTTGTCCTACCTGCATTCAGTGTGGGGTGGTCACCCTGGAGTAGCAGGAAATTGAGAGATTTGTTGGGGAAAACACAACAAAAATAACTCCTAAATTGGCCAGGAGTCTCCAGTCTATGAGGGACAGGCTCCACTCTATTTCCCTAGAATTGAGGGTCCAAGAAGGTCAGAAGGAAGGTTTGGCCAGCCATTCAGAAGTGCAGTAGTCATTAGCATTATCATAGGATTCTTCATCTCCATTAAAAGTATCCTACTGGTTAAGAGCATAGGCTTTGGAGTCAGAGAAAGAGGATTTTTTTTCCCTTCCCACTTACTTGTGGTGGGGTCTTGGTAAAGTCACTAACTTGTTCTAGCCTCAGTTTCATTGTCTGTAAAATGGAGTTAATAATACCTACTGCAAAGGTTTGTTTAAAGGATAGTTAGCATATGTAAAGAGTCTGGTTCAGAGCCTGGTACATAGTAGGCATTTAATAAAGGAATATTTTAGAAAATAGTTCAGTACCTCTAGGGTGTATATTTTAGATATTGATCATTTTTGCAGGGTTCATAGGGAGAGAAGATTTAGAATAAAATATGCAAGCTACTTCCCACTTCATAACCTTCAAAAAGGAGAACAGATAACCTCAAAACTGAGGCTATATCATCCCAGAAAGGATCTTGGATGTCAGAGGAAGATAAAAGAGCTGGGTAAAAGAGCTCTGGTGTGTGAGATCCTGAGTTCAGTTCTTGAGTCTGCTACTTTCTAGTATTAAGTTAAAGTGCTTACTTTTGAATTTGTATCTTCATAGGTCAAAAATGTTCAGGTCAAGACTTCTGTATTAACTGGAATTGCAAATAAGCTTACCTGATACTCCAGTGTGAGCAACTAGAAAGCATTAGTTTTAAAATACAAATGTGTATTTTATGTATTTTTTATCTCCTCTCTCTTTTATACTATTGCGTAAAATTAGATTGAAATCTCAAGATTAAAAGAGAGACATAGCTTATTCTTGTGCCAAAGCTCTTTTGTTTTCACTTGCAATGTGTGAACTTAAATTACTTAAAAAAAAAAAAAAAAAGCAAAACTCTCCATCAAATACTTTTGAGAGTAGAAGAATAACTGAACATTTGGCAGTACATCTTTTGTGCACAGCATTGGATGAAGCCCTAAATATTTTCTTCCTCTTTTGTTTAGTGGCATGTTCGGATTGTGATTCTCCCAAAATTTATTTGCCCCACCCTTGGCCACTAGTTCACATTTGTTTTGATCTTAAAGCCTGCACTCATCTAAAATAAACAGTGCAGGTAGAGTGAAGAAAAGGCTTAAGAAAAGGATTTTAAAATAGAGAACCACACATTTCTCTTATGGTTTTTTCAGCACACTGCAGAGCCTGGTGGGTAGGGGAAAAAGGAAGTGCCCTGCAGTGTTCCCCAGTTTTCTCCCTCTAAACTCTCCTAGCACCCTGCACTTGCCTCTGAGCACTGATTCAGTCAGCAGCCTTTGGTCGCATTCTTCCTGTAATACTACATGCCTGGAGCAAGAAGTCAACGAAAATTCAGGCCCTTTTCTCAAGGAACTCCCAGTCAGTGGGGAGACAGGCAGGAAAACTGTGACTGAATAGGAAGTGGTGAGTACCACGATGAAAGGGAGAGAGGAGGTACCTATGCCATATGGGTCAAGGAGGCAGGCACTGCACTTTGCAAAATGGCATGGTTATTTAGACAGTGGTGGGAGAAGCATTTTAGTAGGGGGAGGAGAGGAAGCACACGTATAAAGACATGGAAGAGACATACGTACCACAGAAGGCATTCAGAATATGGCACTTGCCTTGTTGAAGTTCAGAGCTCTGTTCATAGACCTGTCTACTAACTACTGCTGCCCCTTGCTTCCAGAACTAAATTCCTAGAGGGCAAGGATCAAATGCCATGGAACTCAGTTACTTGAACCGTAATAATACATTTTATCTTTGCCACATACCTATGAACACTATCAACACTGAAAAAACTTAGACACAGAATTGCTAAGTAATAGGCCCAAAATCACACAGTGGAACCGGGATTCAAACCTGGGTATTTAAGCTCTGGTGCTTAAATAAATTAATTAAAATTAATTAAATAAATGGTGCTTAAACACATGTTCCTAATAATTACACTCTGCAATAGATATTGGATACATGCTTAAATTGATTTGAAATGGATGGAAGTAGAAGTAATTGCATGATAGTTTATTCACTCATTTGTTTAAAAAAATAACATGTAAGGCATTCCTCCCTCTGATAGTTGTTGCAACATACTGAGTCCCCATTAACTTTGACTTTGGCTTGTGTGACTTGTAGGAACTCTCAAAGGTGGAAATGTTCTGTGGGACTCTTAACCTGGAGACTTTAGGCAGATTCAGACCCAAAATGAAAATGAAATAGGAGTCTAGGCCTGAAGCAGTGGCAATCTGTGTTGGAAGGAATGTGGGGGTAAAGAAACAGAGGCTATGAAATTGACCTTAAAAATACAGTCTTTAGGGACAGTTTGAAAGAACTTGAAGACAAGAGTGTTAAGGGCAATATAGCTTTAAAAGATAAAAGTGCTCCTATTTTTAAATTGATTTTGAAGAGGTGAGAGAGATATGAAAGAGGTTTGTGATGAGAGCAGAGTGGTGGGGAATAGAGCAAGGAGAGCAGATTTAGCTATGGAGAACAGGTGAGCACCTAGAGAGCCATCCGTTTATTCATTTATTCTACCAACAAAGCCTGGAGCTCTGCCCTGGTCCCTGGGATTATAGATGAATCAAACACAGCCCCTGTCCTCAAGATGCTCACAGTCCAGTGACAGAGACAGGAAGATGGAGAGTCTCGGGGCTGTGTGGTAAATGTCTGGGAGCGAAGCATATACAAAGGATAGGCGTGGGAGCTGGGCAGAGATGGGGAGCTGGGAAAGGGCTTGTTAGCCTGATGGTGGGAGAGGAGAGCTTTCCAGGCCGACAAGCAGAGTGTGGCACAGGAGAGACCACAGCTTATACTGTCTGCAGAAGGATATTGCCAGGAATGTGCTTTCCAGGAGGTTGTGGTGGGTAAAGGAGGAAGATGGAGTCAGTAACAGTAAGACCTTTGTTCACCTCCCTGCTATGCGCCCTGTGAACCAGGGCTAGTCACTCTACTTTCTGTTTGCTCCTTGACCCTTGGTCTGCTCATCTATAAAATGCAAATGACAGGGTAGGGGGCAAATCCCACTTACCCTCCGGGTCTTCATGAAGATGGAATGGGGTGTTGCATGTGAATGTGCTCACAAAATCTTCTGAGTCTAGCAGTGACTGAAAGGATTCTTTCCAGTGGCTTTGTAAAGAGTTCGTCTCGCTTCTGTGGGGAGGTCACACTTTCACACACAACACCTTTCCAACCATGCCCTGGAAGATCCTCTTGAAGTGCACTTGATGTCAATGTAGCTGCTCCTTGGGGTCCACGGAAAGGAAGGAGCAGTCCAAGTGGAGGGTGGACCAGGGACATGGACCTGCCCCCCCTGAGCAGTTCCATGTGGAAAGCCAGAAATGCCCTCTGCTATCTGTACCCAGAG
>RCUC01044056.1:0-10429 GCA_003697995.1 Taxidea taxus jeffersonii
CCCCCCCCAATCTTTTACCTAGCAAGGGGACAGTGAGGACTGTCACTTTACCCATAAAACAAAGATATTACCTTTCTCGGTCCTCTGAGCTGTGATGTCACTGGAATCACCTACACTGCATGTGTAAGCTGTACTTACTATACAACTACACATTACTGTATGCTATACGGTTTCCTGTGGTTGCTGTAACAGTTCACCACAAGGCAGCTCACCTTTATTGTCTGACCAGTCTGGAGGTCAGAAATCCAAAATGGGGCTCATTGGATTACAGTCAAGCTGTCAGCAGGATCATATCCCTTCTGGAGGCTCTAGAGAGGAACCTGTTCCTAGATTTTGCCTTTTCCTAGATTCCAGATGCCTCTTCGTTCCCTGGACTGCAGCCTCCTCGTCCGCCTTCAGGTCAACAGCCTTGGGCAGAGGCTCTCACGTGCTACCATTTCGCTAGTTCACCCTCCCCCAGCGGTGAGGACCTGTGATTACCATGGGCCCACCAAGAAGCTGGATGATGTATTTTAAAGTCAGCTGCTTAGCAACCTTATTCCATTTGCTACCTTAACCCCTTTGCCATGTACCGTGATCTATGCACAGTTTCCCAGGATCAGGATGTAAACACCTTTAGGTGCCATTATTTGCCTACCACATCTGGTAAACCCGTTTTCTCCTCTGTGAAAGGGGAAGGATATTGGTTGGTTAGAAGGATTGTTAGAGGAATTGTAGGGGCTGATGTGCGTAAATTGACAGCCACGGATCCACCCTCGATTCCCCTACTTCTTTGCAAACCTGCTCACTTAAGCCTTCCTCTACCCCCATGGGCTAGCACCTAGACTGGACGGCCTTTTCCGGGACACAGTTCAGGCACTCAAGGATGAGGACTCTCATCAAAGCTCACTTCTTCGTCCTTGGCTCTCAGCTCGGGTAGTACATGGGAGCATGGGCACCAGGTGTATTCATTAAGATCTATTCCAAACAGGTGTGCACAAAACCAGATGCGAATACGGCGCTGCTTGGGAACAGAGAAAACCTAAAGCTAATTTGGGGTTTGAAGGTAATAAACTAAATGAGATCACTCTCATTAGAGTTCCAAAATAGTAAATTCAAAAACAATTATATATTAACTTTCTACAAAAAAAATTTAGAAGTTTTTGCTTTTTAAGTGACTGTTATTTTTAAGCCCTTTTTGAAGCTTTGCTCTCCCCTTGGCCAGTTTCCATTTGACATTTGGCAGAGAGGACAGCTATTTACATACTAACCTGGGGAGGGAGGGAAGATATGTACAGAAGCCAGAACTTAGTAACTTCAATCGTTAAATCAAGAAGGTATTCAACATCTGAGTGAAGGACCAGATAAAAATAAACAGGTAACACCTTATGCAATTATAAGGCATTATAAAAAATTAATACCTGCAACCAAATAAGTTACACAAATGAAAGTTAATGAAATTAAATATATTATTCTATAGTATCTTTAAATCAAAGATTAAAGGGTTCACCCACATTATTACTATAATTATCCTATTATTTTATAATGAAAAAACAAACTTTGTATCAACTATCTGATATGTTCCAAGGAGGGGCAAGAAGTTTTATATTTATCCTTAGAATCAAGACAAACGCCTCCTTCCGTTGGTAATTAAAATTTGAATTTAAAAATAGTAGTTTGATTTTGTTTAAGGTGTGGTTTTTAAAAGGAATTCACCCATCAGTACAGATGGGATAAATCAACTTGGGTTTTCTATGGTGTGGAAAGCCTCAAGACACAAGACCACATTGCCACCTCGTGGCAAGATCAGATATTGCAACAATTCATTTTGAGAGTTCCCTAGCCTTTGATTTACTATTTAAAAAGTGAATTTTAGGGGCGCCTGGGTGGCTCAGTGGGTTAAAGCCTCTGCCTTCAGCTTGGGTCCTGATCCCAGGGTCCTAGGATTGAGCCCCACATCGGGCTCTCTGCTCAGCAGGGAGCTTCCCTTCCTCTGCTTCCCTTCCTCTCTCTCTGCCGGCCTCTCTGCCTACCTGTGAATCTCTGTCAAATAAATAAAATCTTTAAAAAAAAATAAAAAGTGAATTTTAGGCGGTTATTGTTTAACTTCAAGAAAAATGAAAGGGCTTGAGGGACAAGGTGTTAAAGGTGCCAGATTAAACCAAAATGTACTTCAAATGCCAAATCTTCTTAAAAACGCCATTAGCCCACCCCCAGTGACAATCTAGAATCCCATATGAGCTCACCTCAGTTGCCCACTGTGTGGAGAGACACATCAGAACTTGCAAGAACCCTCCTCTGTTTACCTTGAAATTCAGTAGTGCCATTTAGCCAAAATAAAAACAGTAAGGCTTTGGAGTTGTAGTTACCTAGTTGTAGAGAGCATAGGAGAAGCTCCAAGCATACCTGAATGCAGTAAGTGCTTGTGATTCCCTTTCCAAACACATCACAACAGTTACAATATTGGGGTTGAAATATTGAGGAGAATTCCATAGGAAAAAGGGATGTAACACAATAGCCAACGTCTCACGGATGGAGAACGCCAAGCTACTCCTTCCATGTTGATGGTGGAAGAGAAGATGAGCCTTCCCTGAAGCATCTGGAAGGTCTACCATGAGGTCATTGTGGGGGGTTTGCCGGTGACTTCTCTTCCTCAGGAAGCGTTATGATCAGTCCCAAAAGAACTCGACAAGATGACTCCTATTTGAAACCAATACCATTTATAGATAACTCTAATTGTTGTATAAATTGGACCCAATTGTCAAACTAAGGACACACATATCTTCCTAACAGGATGGAGTCCAGCACCAAGCACCACATGGCTTTCCTTGGGGCTTCCCCCTTCAGTAAGTACAAGGACACTAAGAGGTGATTTTCCCAGTTCCCAGTACCCCTCAGCTTCACCCATTGCCACCTCCCAGCATAGCAAGACACAAATGGAACCCTCCAGCTCTTCCCTGAAAGCCAACCCCTGCTTGCTGGTCTCGGCACCTCAGCTTGGCTCGGCTCCCCTGCCCTTCCCAAGCAGCCTGAGATTTACCAGCGACTCTTCACAGGACAAAGGAAGAACCCTGATGGTTTCTCTTGGGAAAACTGCCAGCTTTTCACAATCTACTCTTCAAATTCACACCCTAATGGCCATTTTATCCCATGAACTCTGGGGAGTTGAAAGGTTTTCACCTGAGCCACACGCCCCTTGGACAGGAAGGGGGCCCCCGATCTCCTCATGTTCCTCCCATTGCTTGAGAATGGGGCCAGAACACACACGTCCTCTTAGGCTGGAAAGACACCCCACCCCCCTCCAAGAGGCCTGCCCGCCAGCATATCTCCCTGGTGGGAAGAAACCAAGTTCCACAAGAGCACAGGCGGATCCCCCACCACCCAAGCTGCCACTGCCTCCCTGTTCTTGGATCAGGGACCGGACAGCACAGGAAGTGCCTCCTTCCCCAAGGCCCAAGGCTCACCTCATTTCCAAATAACCACCTCCCAGAATGTCTAATGGTCACACCATTCCCTTTCCAGAAGAGTCTCAACCCACTTCCTGGGGTCCCAACAATCATTAAGAGGTCAGCATGGGCTCACTTCCTAGAGAAAAGGATGTTTGGTTTTATACCCACATAGTCATTTTGAATGCAGTACTGGAAGGGCTCTAAATTAAAATGAAGGGGATGCCCAAGCCACCTCAAAGCCTTTGTATTTTCTAGAAGCTTCCCTGGTGCTAGGTGGTTCCCTATGAGCCCAAAGAGGGTTGTTTGCCAGATAGGGATGGTGAGCAATACAGTTAGCAGTATTGTCTCAGCCTGATTTTAATCATGGACACTGGAACCAAATCTGAATAAGGAAGCCAGGAGGAAAGGGGAAAAAAAAAAAACTATTCTTAGTGAGGGATGATGACCATAGTGGGTATTTCTGCAACTAAGATGAAAAGGAGAGAAACCCAGGGTTGCAAAATGGTGTATCTGCAGTCAAGATCACTGATCTGTCCTGGTGGTGACAGCCTCCAGGAAGACTGGAGAGTGGAATGCAGAGGAGTGGGGAGGGTAGAGCTGCTGCAGGGGGGAGGTCAGAAACTAGAACCCCTCCCAGTAAAGTCACTGGAAGCGACAAGAGCCAGGTGGAGAAGAGGGCCGGGAGCCAGAAGCCACCATGTTATAAGAACGGGAAGCCACAAGGCCATAAGCAGAGAACAGCCCAGCAAGGAGACAAGAGGGCATGGATGGAATGCATTAGAAATGGTAGCCACTTTTGCAAGAGGAATTTAGAACAAGTGTGAAAATAAGGAAGGAAACCAGCCCCTCCTCCCGGCTCTGAAGCTTCTTCTGCATTCGCTACCAAGGCTTCTGTAAGAGCATGGTGGCAACAACCATCCCTAGAGGAAGTTCGTTGATCTCACACGGTGAATCCTGAAGCTCTGTGTACATTAGAAGAGTGAGGGAAGGGGTCAGACTGAGGCAGGGTTGGGTTTTAACTAAATCCCATAGTAAGAATGAATTTACATTGTTAGCCTGTGTACATGCATGATGGCACCCTCCCTCTGCCTCCCTGCCACCTTCCCACCAACAAAGATTTACTGAGCACCTACTATATGCCAGTCAGTTCTAGGCACTGGGACACAGCAGTGAACAAAACACATCAAGTCCCTGCTCTTACAGAATTTTCATTCTGCTGGAGGAACAGACAAACAGATCAAGTATACAGCATATTCAATGGGAGTGAGGGACACCTGGGAACAGAGCATGTAAAGAGGCAGGGTGGCAGAGTTTCAGCTGGAGAGGCCTGAGAAGTCTCAGGAGTGAAAGCCTGAGAGAAGTGAGGGTGAGCCATGGCACATAGAGGGAGAAGCATTCATGCAGACACACCAAGGTCAGTCTCCAAGCCTGGATATGTTGGAATGTTCTACAAATACCCAAAGACCAGCAAGACAGAGTGAAGGAGGGAGCAGGATGTAAGTCTAGAGAGGCAAGCAGGGGTGGGGGAGACCGCAGAGTCGTGTAGCACACCGTAAGATCAGAATGAAACAGGAAGGGGCAGAATGTTGCTGTGACCCACCAGCAGCACTGGTCTAAACCCAAACCCAAGTCTTTGAGATGACAATGGCATTGGTCATGACTTGAACCTTGAGTTGAATATGAGAAAGACTGAACTAGTCTGAAAGGGACTGACTGAACCAGAAGAAAGTGAGATCCATTTAAGGGGTGCAGTTCTGTTTTATCCCACTGTCTGTATCACACTTCTCTCTAAACCAGTGGGAAATGCCAATTGGCTCAGACCAAAATCTTCTACCTCCCCTCTGCTGGAGGTGGGGTCCAACCCAAAGAACTCAGACCGAGAGTGGGGAAATGATGGTCCCTCTGGTCAGCAGAATAGTGGCCCCAAAGATGCCAGCATCCTAATCCCCAGAACATGTGGACATATCACCTTACACAAAAGGACTTTGCAGATGGATGGTCTTGAGATGAGGAGATTATCCCGGGTTAGGTGGGCACTGTCATCACAGGGTCTGTAAGAGATAGGTAGGAGGGTTGTAGCAAGAGGAGGAGCTGTGATGTGGAAGCAGAGGTCAGCATGATGTGGTTGCTGGCTGGAAGGCCACCAGCCTGGGCATGCAGGTGGCCTCTAGATGCTGGAAAAGGCAAGACACAGGTTCTCCCCTGGAGATCGAGATGGATGATGATGCCTAGCACCTATGGTGTTAATTATGAGCCTGCCACTTCCTTCAGCACTCTACATATATTAACTCATTAAATTCAAACAACAAACTTATGAGGTGAGTATCAATGCACTTTTTTTGAAATCCCCATTTTACAGATGAGAAAACTGAGACACAACCATGTTGAAAGCTGCCCAGGGTGACAGGGCAAAACCAGCATTCAAACCCAAACAGTTTTGTTCCAGAGCCCTGAGCCCAGGAGGTGTGCATCCTCTTTCTGTGTCTTCTGGGTGTACCTTTTTCACAATGAGGGGCAGAACCCCGTGGACCTCTGGGCATGATGCCCTGAGGAGGACATAAAACCACTTCTGTAGTGATCCAGCTAAGAATCTGCAATCTGAACCTAATCAGGGGAAAATGTCCAAGAAAACCCAATGACAGATATTCAATTTTAAAAGGTGGAGGCAAGGGATGACTGCGTTCTTCAGAAACATTAATGTAAGAAAACACCAAAGCTAAGAACAGTTTCAGATTAGACGGTTTCAGATTAGGTTCCAGAGACACAGGAACTAAAATGCAACACATGATCCCAACCTGGATTTAGTCCCAGAGGGGTAAGGCTGTAAATGACACTGGATGGATGTGGACAATGAATTTGGGAAAAAGTATTGTATCAGCGTTCGATGTACTCAGGTTGACAGCTGTGTTATGACTACACAAGATAAGAGCCTTACTCTTAGGGATACACACTGAAAGGGTTAGGGGTAATATTCGCATGCCATATGCCCCCTGCCTTAGTCTTGGCGTCAAGAGAAAGTAAAACATGGGTATACAGGCACATTTGTGAATGCACACATATGTGTAAACACATACGTTATACATCAGAAATGCATAGTGCGTGCACATAGAAAACGTGTATGTACTCGTGTGGAGAGAGAGCAAATATTGAAGGAAATGGGGCAAAATGCCAACTAATTGATGAATGTGCCTGAAGGGCGTATCGGGAGGGGATTGTATTATGCAACAATTTCAAAAATTGCTTCCAGATAAGAAGTAAATTCAATTAATTGCTCATTGGTTTAGAAAAGGGTACATGTTTAATACTATTGATATATATTTACAGGAAATATAACATTATGTATGTTTAATACTTACTGAGACATTTGAAAAGCTATTAATAAGTTGTCTCTGGGGAATGGGATCCTGATGTTTTTTCTACTATATTATTTTTCTAGAATTTCCAAGCTTCCTTAATCAATTAGTTACCTTCATATTCAGAAAAAAGAAACCAAAAAAAAAAAATGTACATCACACTTAATGCCCATAGGCTGCTTACCTGTGAGAATAGCTTCTTTCTTTACATTTTTAAGTGGTTTTGCATTTTCTGACTCAAGATCACCCATGACCATCAAGCAGCTATTAAAACTTGCAAATTTAAAAAAAAAAAAAAAAAACCTTGCAAATTCTTGTCACATCTTTTTTTGAAATAGGATTAAAGGACAGAGCAAAAATGCATTTTCAATGTTTATTATGTATCAGGAACTACGCTAGGTTCTTTAAAATGTCTTACGGTCCTCTCCACAACCCCACAAGGTTATAAGAGGAATGCGCAAATCGGACGACATCACTGGCAACAAGGCTGCACTCTGGTGAAGTTCCATCATTTTGCTCAAGAGCACACATCAGGTCAAGGGCAGGACGGAGATCCAAATCCAAGTCTGTCTAAGCTCGGAAACCCACGCTGTTTCTCCTGCTGCCTCCTTACAGGTGCTCAGTAAAAGGCTGGTGCATACATATGGCCAGATAACACCTCCAACTGCAGGACTGGTTAATAACTTCAAAAATAAAATTCCAAGCCAAATACGCACTATCTCGCTTCAATTTTAACCCAAATAATCAGACAACCGCCCAATCTCCCACCTCATGTGTATAGAGACAGTAACAGCTGACATTTGCTGAGCCTGGTGTCACACTGCTCCAGGAGCTGTACCTCTCCAATCCCCTTTGCACCAGCGACGCAGGCATGGGGAGGATCCTCAGAGACAGCTAAGGCTCACAGAAGTAAAATGCCCACGGTCGTAACTAGGCAAGTGACCAAACCAAAATTACAACCTATGCAGCATCACTCCAGACCCCATGCTCCTAACAACTTTGATAGGCTTCCTTCCCAAGCTACTCATGCTTAATATTTCAAACCAGAATGCTATAAATACCATTTACAAAGCTATCAATCTAGATGAACTGGTTGAAAGGCCTGCAATAAAGAGTCTGAATTCAGAAATACCTTAATTTCTGAAACCTTATGCAGCCACACCCTGCCCTCTAACCACTAGTGCAGTGTGTAATGAGCTGTAGGTATATTATTTGTCAAGATTTTCAAAAGCAGAAGCCATTTTTTATTTTATACTTCCAAAAGAGTGACCGAGACCAAAGGAAGCTGTCTTTTAATTGAATGAATGCCATGAAGTTAGTTTCACAGTATCATTCCCCTTTTTCAAAGGCAGTAGGGCATGGTGAGGGGCCCAAACTCAGGAAGTAGACTCAGCTCAACCACAAAATGGACAAGTTCATTTCTCCCAAGTTCTTCTCTGTTACAAAGTTTAAAAGCTTATTCCAAAGAGTCGAGATAGGGTAAAAAAAAGCACCTGACATACATTAGATACTCTGTAAAAATAGTTTTTCCTGTTCTTCAAACTTGATGCCTATATTTCAATTGACCATATTTGGGGCATTCTGGGTCCAACCAACTATTGACCAGCCACAGGTGCTGAAGCATTTTTTTGTCCTCTGACAATAGAATCCCACTCTGACTCCCACCAGTGTGCAGGACAGGGGAAGTACTGTTACGTGGTATCTAAACCAAGAGTCCCGTATTCAGATGAATGCAGATCATGCAGGTCACTGTAAGTCGAGCAGTAGGAAACCGGTAGTGATGGGAACTGGAGGTAAAACTGCTACTTGGTTCCAGCAAATTATTGCCCACGGTAACGCAAGTCCTATGCTCCCAATCTTTGATTTTTGAAAAGTGGGAATTGCAGATGTTTGTGGGACATTTTTCTAGTTGAAGAACGTGCACAACAAACACCTCCATACCAACACTCACGGGCACATAGGCGGTCGGCAAGCACACGGGGAATGCACGAATCACAAAGACGCAGTCACACGATCCCACATGGGTACGTGAGCACCTCGTATCTTCCATCAGACTTGTTTTCCTTACTACTAAAATTGTGTGCACAAATGGGCATACAGTCACGCACAGCAGGTGGCCACTAGGGCTCCATTTGTCTGACCAACGGTCCTCCGGCCAGCCTTCATACCTCAGTCCTACAACCAGCACCATAAAAGAAATGTCTTCAGGGACTATGGTAGGTATTTGTGTCATAATTTCAATGGTAGTAGCATCAGCAGCAAGAGAACATCGCACGACAGATCCCAGCTGATAGAGCAGAGGAGCAGTGTGTGAGTTCACGGAACACATGTACACAAAGGATATGCTACTTCAAAGTGTGGGCACTTCCAAGTAAGAAATTCTAGGTGGGGGCAGAGATAGAGAAATCAAACTCTGAGTAAAAAACACATCACATTTTAAAAACATGCAAAATACACTATATAACTGATTATTACACAGATGTGGAGTAAAATCTTATGCGCAGACAAGGATACAAACTTCAGGCTAGTGGTGTGACAAAGAAAAATGTGCTCAGAGAAGGGTATAAAGGAGACTTCCATTATTATTTTTCATGACTTGCTCCTTAAAAGAAACCAAAAGGCCTCAACAGAAAAATAAGACCTGGGGAAACCTTTGTAATAAAAATAATAAAATCAAAACAAATGGAGAAAGACCCCACCAATCTACAGCCGCAACTCCTCCCATCCCCACACTACTATGACATGAGGAACACATTATGCAAATGTAAAATCTCATTATCTAGTGGCATCTGCAATACACCTTTCTGGAGTTAAGGGATCAAGTACAGGATGGAAAGGGTTACTTACATATTTGAATAAGTGTTGGAACACTTATACCATTTACTACCTCAACAAAATGCACCGATGTTACAAGACTCATTCTCAGTAACAGGAGCCGTCCTCTCTCATCACATCACTATATGCAAACATTATGATGAACACACAAATTTTTAGCACTTTTAGTGTAATTCCAATATACTTATCTCCCTGAAATTCCCATTCCACCCACAACTTATTTTACAAAAGAACCACCTTACCCAATTAATGTTAAAATTCTTAAAATCCTCGTTGATAGTGTAAAATCTTGCTAAGGAATCATGTCTTAAAACATATATAATGAAATTCCCCAACTGATAAGTTTCATGGGAATATCAAAGTGCAAGAGCATTTTTCCCTCGGAGAGATAATTCACTTATTTGATACACCAAAATCAGTCAGTAAACTTTTAAAAGAAAATCTATTCTTAAGTTTCATTTAAGCAGTCTCTATACCCGTAGGGCTTGAACTCATGACCCCGGGACCAAGAGTCGCACACTCTTCTGACTGAGCTAGGCAGGAACCCCTAAAAGAAAACCTAAATTTTATTCCAATAATGTTGCAAAACTTGCTTGATAGTAAGCAAAAAGCATCCAAAATACTTTGCAACAAAATTTTCCTTTGATTCTTACAAGTTGAATTTCCCAAGTGGATAGTTTCCTAAATTTAATTCAAAGTAGCATGATACATACCCAACACCTTTATATTTATCTACATATTATACATTTAAGGATATACCTTCAATTAAAATAGCACAGAAGGGGCGCCTGGGTGGCTCAGTGGGTTAAAGCC